>SNQJ01S0032965.1:89671-122152 GCA_010110895.2 Picea sitchensis
TTTGAGTGATGATAATGAATGTTTCCAGGATGGGATTTACATGAGTAACAACTGACATTTTTTTATGGTTGGTTCTTGTGTGACAACCATGAATATAAATAATGTTGGTTCTTGTGTTAACAACATTCATTTCGTTATTTGTTCTCTTGCTGTTATGATAATAATTTTTCCATATTTTTACTGGAAAATATATGCTATCAATGTGCATAAGGAAACATCACTGAGTATAAGAAATCCCTTTTTTTGTATATTTGTGAATCATGCCAATATGTATATCAGTGCTTATAAAGCAAAGCACAACAGAGTATCATTGGAAAATAAATGTTGGAAAAGAAATGTTCATAAATGGTAAATGAGATGAAAAATGGAATGATGGTGGTGGAAAAATGGAGTGATGATAGTGAATAAACTCCCCTACCCCCAACTTAACTTGTTGCATGTCCTCATGCAATGTGGCATAAGTCATAGAAGTGAAAAGGAAAGGGAACTGGGTGAGGGAATTTTCCAAATTATTCATTGCTAGCAGTTGAGGAATTACATGACTAAAGTTTAGAAAATAACATACCTCCACTTACCCAAAATGTTGATGAACTATGCAATAGGAATATGGCTGATGCGGCTGCTAGAGCATGGAAGATGTCATTGTTGCAGGATCATATGAAAAGTGACTGCTATTGTAGCTGCGACTGTTGTCTGCTGGATCAAAGAATGTGAAGTGAAGGAATCTGAACTGCTGCTGAATGAATCATGGAAAAGAGAAAGTATGAAAGTGGAACTGTGGTACTCTCATATGGCTGAAGTCATGCAGCTGTAACTGCTGATAGAGTCATAAAAAGTGTATAGTCTTCACCTGCTGCTAAACCTGATGGTACAATTCTAATCATGTGAATGAATCTGTCGATGTCGAGCATGAAAATAAGTCATTAGATTATCGACCAATGATGAATGTCGTTAACCAATGTGAGGTAGCTCATCATTGATGTCAATGAGTGCCAAGGTACTTGAGTACATCTTGTGAAGTGCGAATGAATGAGCTAATGTCGAGCCACTTGCAAGATCTGACGATTAAGGGACATTGGTGTATTCCCATGATTGTCAGCGAGAGAACTTGCCATTAAGGCATGCAAGCCTCTAGGTACTCAAAATGGACTCTAGTCTATATCCCAGATAAGGTGTTGAGGTCGATGGGGCAAGACTTGTTGAAAGGTGGGCCTTAAGGAATCCCACATCAGTCAACGCGAGTTCTGATAAAAAGATTGGTAGGACTATAGGAAAGATCTCAGTAGCAACAGTGCTTATGGCAAGGCAATGTAGTCATGGAAAGGGAGTTGGATAGTTTTATTGACAAGGAAAAATGAACCGAAAAAGCTAAAGAGTTGTATGCGACTCAGAAAGATAGGCGTGTATGAAGTCATGAAGGATAATTCAATGGAAGATGGGCTTCAACACAGGGATGACCAATATGCTTTGAAGGATAAATGGAGGAAGACATTCATGACACAAATGGGTTTATGAAAAGGTTTCTGTGTAACAACAAACGTCATGATGTTTATGATGAGTAACAACTCCTTCAAGCAGTCAAGAAAGCATGTCTTTTTTCAAAAGTTTTTGTGATTTTTGAAAATGACTTCAGCAGCAAGATGCGATCGGCTTCGTTCTTGAAAAAAACTTAGTACAAATCCTGCATGAAAACTTGTGAGATGTTTGAAAATATAACATGTAGAAAGAAGGACAAATGCGTCAGAGTAAATAAATAAAATGCAGTTTTATACCTCTTGTTGTGGGCGTTGAGCGCGCACTTGTTCCATCGTTGATTGCTTGCTTAGCTTAAAATTGAAAAAAAAACATGTTTCCATATTGGTTGAAGGAATTAAAAAAAAAAAGGTCCATTTGCAATTTATTTGTCTTTGTTTGGTTTTTTTTTTTTAATTTGTTTCTAATTTTTATTTTTAATCTTCATTTTGTTTATAGATATTTTTTATTTTATTATGTCTTGACCTAATTATATACATATACATATTATTATTTATTTATTTTTATAATAAAACAAAAGAAATAAAAACAAACAATATATGTTTTTATTAAAAAAAAGGAAATTGTTTATAATAAACAAACATTTTTTTTTTGTTATTATAATTGTTTTATAATAAAACAAACGAATAATAAAAAACAAATAAAATAAAAAAGGATAAAACAAAACAAACAATGCATGTTCACTTTCATATACCTACGCCAACAAGCCACCATGAATGCTCCAACTCGATTTGAGAAGTTCGTGATATGGATCTACTTTCCCTGCTTTGACAATTGAACATATCATTGCTGCACGAAGGTACCTGAATTACTCCATATTTTTTTCTGATAGCAGGTCTTTGAAGGAGCATGCACGTGGTCACGGATGCTAAAGAGAATGGTTCAAAATTGTCCTGATTTGTTTGAACACGCCACACTTGACCCAAAACGGTTTCTGCACTTGGTTGTTTATTCTCTCGCTCGATGAGGTAGAGCGATTAACCTGGATATATATATATTGGCGTCCAAAGTATTTAGCTTTATTCCTATCTTCGATTATCTCATGAAATGCATTTTGCAATTAGTTTTCTGCCGAGACAACATATTCAGATAGAAATTAAATTCGAGGCAAGCAGAGTGATTGGTGGACAACAAATTGAAATCCGCTAAAATGTTTCACAGTGTTTTTGTGCATGCATGCATGCAGAGGAAATTAACAAAAGAGCTATTATGCCAGAAAGTAAATGGTATTTGTCATGGCCATCATTCAATTTTTGTTCATTGCGACGTCAGAGACAGATAGATTCAGATCATGCACTACTTCCTTGGTTTTCTCCATAATCTTCTTGCCACACTATTTGGCTGCCAATTCCCAAATTTCTAGCGTCTTCCTATTCCAATTCTGTATCTCCTCCTCCTGCCTCCTACATATCTCATCCGTGACCTTCTCCTTCTCATATCGTACTATCTCATGTTCTGCAGTTGTCGTAAAAGAGTACCCACACTCAGTAAGAATCTTCATTAATGAATCTGTCAGATCACGCCCAGCAAGGTCCAGTCTGAGGATGGCATGAGGCAAAGAATATCCCTCATAAATTGGGACAGTATGTGTCACACCATCACCAGAGTCCAGCAAAATACCGATTGTACGCCCACTGTGCTCGATTGGATATTTGAGAGATGGAATGTCACGCTTTGACTGAGCTTCACCACCAATATATGCATCCTTCTGCCCCATACCAACCATGATGCCCATGTGCCTTGGTCTACCAATAATACTGGGAAAAACTGCATGATGAGCATCATCCCCTACCTCAACAACCTCAACTGATCTCTTTTCCGAATCACCTCCAGGCTGTGACCATTCCCGAATCTCTCAACAATAAGTAAGACAACCTTCACGGCTTCTGTGAAAACTTATTGTAGCTGTCACAGTATTGGAAATCTAGCTATGATGGGTAAGATCTCCTCTCATCCATTGATTGCCGATTGATTGATGGGTAAAATCTCACTTGTTGTCTGTTGTCAACTTGGAATGGGCGATTTGAATTTCATACTGGTGAGGTGGAAGTACGTGATCGATATAAAATTCTGTGAGGCAAATTAATATATCAAGCTTTGTCGAAACGAATCAATACATTAAGCTTTGTCGAGTCCCCATCCGATGGCTAGTACGCCTTAAGCTCACGAATACTTGCGGAAGAGAACTTAAGTTAAGAATGACGCTCCTGTTCTAGATCGAAATCAACTTCGGGAATACGCAGGTCTTGTACCGGTTTATCGTGAATCCTAGCCTCCTTCTCGAGCTCTCGGATTTGCTCATATTGAATCTTAGTGACCACGGAGAGGCCACTGCAAATCACTTTCTGGAGAGAATGGACCCTATCGGCTTCGTTCAATGGCTCCACTCTAACTTTGGGATCTCTGACCTTCCTTATTTTACCTTTTCGTGTCTTTCAAGTGGGCAAGAAATAATTGCATCGTTGTACGGAGACTTTTATAAGAAAACGCAGGCAAATGACCCGTTGCACATAGTTAGAATCTTAAGATAGCAAGCGCGGCCAGATATTATTCTGTCTGGTACAGTAGGCATAGCTAGCAAAATAAATGGGCGTGAACTAGCGCTGGTTCTTCGAGGCAAAGCTTAGAATGCCATAAAATGGGATCTCGATGGATAACAGAAATTGGATCTGGCAATATTTGATATTGTTGCAAATCAATCAACTCGAATTTTAGTCTTGGAACGTCCAACAGAAAAATCTCTAAATGCCGTTGAAAGTACAAGTGGATCCCGTATCACAGAAATTGCATTAAATAATATTCATTCATTGCTGGAGCTCATGATCAATAAGCATCCACCTTCATTTTTGTGTTAACAGATAGTTATCAGAGAACTCACACATAGGCATAGAATGCTGAGATTCCTTCTGAGCGTCATAATTATATGTTATGGTCTTGGATTTCCGCTCTGCTGCTTTCCGTGCCAATGCTATGGCTCACACATACTGTATGTTGATGTGGTAAACATGAGGCCGAATCGTGTTCTTCTTCACCAACCGATGCTACTTCCCAGCTCGCCAACGTACCATCTTCCCACGTTCAGTCACACAAAATCCATTAACTGATGCCTATAAAGAATCACCTCTCTGAAGAAACCGGTTCCAAAGGCAAGTACAACACATCTTGGAGGTGAGGCGGTCCAGTAAAAATATTTGTGGGTCTTCATTTTACACCCACAACGGTGATGGTTTCGAATCCTAAACCTTACTGATGAGGGTGGATTGCGGATTACCTGCCGAGGACCCATTGAGAAAATCCAGTGACTCTGCTTCTGTTTGAACTCAAATTCGAAGGAAAACCCATGTGAGGTAATTGCGACATGGAGTGGAGTTCTCAGGGATGAGATACAAGAATGTGGGAGGATAGTAAACCAATGGACAACCACTGACCATAGAGATATTCAGTATGATTTCTGAGGCACCTTTGTAATAAGCCTGATATTTTCCATCAGGAAGCATCACCGCAATAGTCATTACCTCACAGAGTTGAAAGGCTGGATTTACTGCGCTCTATGACATTGTTTCCACTCAATGATGCGCTAGACTCCTAACAGAGCAGATCGAGTTGGTGAACATAGAATTTCAGGTTTCCCTTCTTTACTGATCACCCTTACCCCCTGTATTCTGGAATATGCGCTCCAAAAGCGATTTCAATACAGTTTTACTGATTTCAGATCTCAAAAACTTCCAATATTCTTGACATTGTCAGTATGAGGATGCACAAATTTTATTTATGTTTTTATTATGTTTTCAAAATGAAGAATAAAATAAGAATAAAAATTTATTTTGCAAGCTTATAAAATTTTTATGAGAAAATGGAAGACGAAAAATAGATTAGGCAAAATTTTATTTTCGTCAATTAATTGATATTCCTGAAATCAATTAGTCATCCTACTTTCTGATCCTCGCGATCGCACAAAGCGCGGAGGAGAGCATACTTATTCTAGAAAAAAACTTGAAAATAAAACCCTACCTACACTACGCTAATTAAAAACGAGAGATTAGTTACGTATAATAAAATAACCAATGTAGCCATGCACGCAATAGTAATAAAAAAAATGTTATCTTTCAATTTAGCATTTGACAATCAAGAATATGTATGGGCATGCGAAATTAGCTGCTGAGGTTCTAAATTAACAAAATAAAAAGGAAAACTAAGTGGAACTAACCTAGTACTTGCTTGAAACCAGTGTTCGATCAGGCTTTCGTAGGCGTAATTTGTCTTACTCAGATCATGCTGCAGCCCCTCATTGTCCTCCTTGACCTCTTGCGTGCCAGAGGGTTCTTCATTAAATATGCAAGGTTCTTTGTATGTTGATTCTTCATTCACCTCAGGAGGAGTGAACAAGCTTTCGATTGCTGTCAAGATCTCCTCTTCCAGAGAAGAGGAGACCCCAACTTTTTCTAGGATCTGAGTGAGCTGTTCCAAGATTAAATTCATTGTTAAATCATGTTAAAAAAAGGATTCTTACAACACCCAAATCAAAATGAAAAAACTTAAAAAAAACACTCTTGCTAAAACATAAAAAAAATTACTCTTCATAGTTGCGTAAATTAAAACGTTCCTGATAGTTGGTAGGGACAGTGAGGAATCTACACTGAAGCAACTCTATGACCCTTAGAACCAACACATGTAGATCACACTTGCATAAATTGAAACTAATCTTGCAAAAATTGAAACTACTTTTACCTAGTTGGTAGGGAGAACATGAGGAGTCTCCTCTCACGAGCTTCTATGACCCCTTACCAACATGTATAGATCACATTCGCATGAATTAAACACTCTTGCATAAATTGAAATTTGCAGAAATTGAAACTACTTTTACCTAGTTGGTAGGGAGAAAATGAGGAGTGTCCTCTCACGAGATTCTATGTCCCCTTACCAACATGTCTAGATCACACTTGCAGAAATTAAACACTCTTGCATAAATTGAAATTTTCATAAATTGAAATTACTTCTACCTAGTTGGTAGGGAGAACATGAGGAGTCTCCTCTCACGAGCTTCTATGACCCCTTACCAGCATGTCTAGATCACACTTGCATGAATCAAAATGAAAAAGAAACTAATACCTCAATCCATTGTGCTTCCTCGGAAACAATGCCAAAATGTTGGGCTCTAAATATGTCCTAAAATATAACCTCTATGCATCATCCAAAGGTAGGCACTGGCACAAGCATTTTACTTGTCACCTACATAGGTTCTTACCTTCCATTTTCAATACCCGTCCCCCAGAGATGCAACCCCTGCAAAGGGACAACAATCGTAACAAAAGGAACGACAATTGTTCCGTTCAAATGAACAACACTACTTACAAAAGGAACAACAATCGTGACAAGGGAACGACAGTCGTTATATTGGGCTGAACTAATGTTGTATTAATTTAGTTGTAGTACTTTCCCAACTATCTAATTTGTCAACACAAGGTTTGTAAACTGACGAAGCACATGAAAAATATATGCAAGATTGAAGTGAAACTAATCTAATCTAATGTTTAAGCTACGACTAAAATAGAATCATTAATCTAACACACGACTGAAATAGAATCATTAATCTAGCACATGACTAAAATTGAATTGCGTAAATGAAATTAATCTAGGAATGAGAAATTGCATGAAGGAAGTTAATCTAGGAATGGAGAACTACATGAAGGAAAAGAAAATACAACATGTGAAGAGTTGAATGGCATAACAACATATGAGAGCTCTCACCAATGAAGCAATCTTATATTACAATAATCAAATCAATCTTCATAAAATAATAATGAAATCATGAAAACCAAAACCATGAATCAAAGCTAAGAATCCCTTTCTCTTTCGAATCCTAATGACTACCATTGATGACTACTCTAATTCCATATTCTAATTCACACTCTAATTCTAATTGAATCCTCATGAAGAGAGAGCACTCTCTTTTATACATGATAACCTTGAAGATAAGATAACCATCTCATTATTACAGATCCACTTTTCTCTCAACCTATTTTCCATTATTACAAAATATAATCCCTTCAAATCCTCACACATATCTCTCATATATCCTGGATAAAATATTCCAACCAAATCTCCATGATCTTCTCCTTGGAATGGGCTTGAATTATCTCCTCAAATATTGAAATGGTGGAGGAAGTATTCGAGAACTCCTTTTGAATTAATCCTTCTCATATTCCTACACATTACAAAGCTCACACATTTTTGAGATATATATGAAAACATGTCATTTTTCTAACATTTAATCACAAATTCCCCTTTAATACTAAAATGAATAAAGTGGAGAACAATAAGGTGAAACCCAAGTATATTTATGGAAATGAAATCGTGAAAGGTTAATGGGGCGATGAAATGTGGAGAATGATGAAGGGAAAGGTGGATGAAAATATGACATTTCTGAGCCCCAACAACGACCTCAGTCTGGCCATCTGTCTGGGGGTGGAAGGTAGTGGATTTGGTGAGCTTGGTATCCAACAATGACCAGAGGCTCGACCAGAATGAGCTGAGGAACTGACTATCACGGTCTGAGATAATGGTTTGTTGGATCCGAAAATGTACCCATACTCATTCAAAGAAGAGTTTGGCAAGGGATTTTGCTGTGATGTTCTTCTTGCAGGCGACTAGATTCACCATCTTGGAAAAGCAATCAACAACCACAAAAACACAATCATTTCCCCTCTTGTTGGATGGGAGGCCCAACATGTAGTCCATTGAGATGGATTCCCACAACCTATTAGGAGTAGGAATAGGGGTGTACATGCCCTGTTTATTAGTGGTTGGTTTGGCAATAGCGCAGGTGGTGCAGGACCTGATATACTTGTCGACATCCTGTCGAAGTTTCGGCCAGTAGAAATGTTTCTGCAACACTACCACTATTTTTTTGACGCGAAAGTGTCCTGCCACTTGAAGTGAACTTCCCAAATCAGCTTCACGTGCTCACTTGATGGAATAGAGAGATGGTCCAAACGACACAATAACCCATCCTAAAGATAGAAATTAGCGACCACTGAGTTGGTGCCCAACATTTGGTAGGTGGTGGAGAAGTTAGGGTCTGTCTCACAGAGGTGGGGCCATCCAGAGGTCTTGTGGCTGCAATGTTCTAGCACCGTGGTGAGTGCCGCGACTGGAGGTTGGCTAAGGCAGTCAACAACTCGGTTGGTACTTCCTATTTTATACTTGATTTTGAGGTGGAACTACTGTAAGTATGTTGACCACTTCTGATGGCGGTCATTCTGCAATTTGCCTTGGGTTTGCATTAACTATAGTGGCTTGTGATCAGTGTGGATGACTATCTCCTTCCAAAGAATGTAATGTATCCACTTGCAGTAGGCTTGCATAATGGAGTAGATTTATTTTTCATAAGTAGGGTACTTACAGACAACATCTGATAGTGTCTCACTATGATATGCCACAGGGTGGCCGTGTTGAGTGAGAATGGCACCCACAACATAGTCTGAAGCATATGTCTCGATCTCAAAGGGATGGTGCAGGTTCGGTAATGAAAGTACAGGGGATGAGCACAAAGACTTCTTCAAGTCATCAAAGTCTTGTTTTTGGGACAATCCCCACACAAATTTTTCCTTACCGCCACCCTTGGTTACTTGGCTGAGGGCCCATGTGATATGAGAGAATCCCAGCACGAACCTGCGATAGAAATTGGTGAGGCCCAAGAAGATCTGAAGTTCAGTGAGTGTGGTTGGGGCTGGCCAGTCACGGATGACCTTGGTTTTGGCTGGATCCACATGCACACCATGCTGATCAATGAGGTAGCCTAAGTAATGGACCCTGTCCATGCCGAAGGAGCAGTTTCCCAAGTTTGCATATAGTTTGTGTTGCCACAAGGTTTGCATAACCTTCTTAATATGCTGCAAGTGTTTCGCCCAAGTCTTGCTGTAGATGAGGATGTCATCTAGATGCACCACTACACAAGTATTGGTTAAAGGTCGTAGGATATCATCCATCATCCTTATAAAAGTTGTTGGAGAATTTTTCAAACCAAAGGGCATGACCAACCATTCAAAAAGACCTTCTTTTGACTTGAAGGCAGTCTTCCATACATCTATCTGTTCTATTGGGACTTGGTGGTATCCAGACTTCAAATCAACATAACTGAAGTATTTGGCCCCTGTGAGCTGATCAAGGTGGTCGTCGGAATTGGGTATCGGTTTCAAATTGTGATTTTATTCAGGGCACGGTAATCAATGCAAAGTCGTTAGGTCCCGTCTTTCTTCTACACCAACACCATTGGGCTCCCACAAGGTGATGAGCTGGGACAGATGTGCCCCTTATGGAGTAATTCTTGGATCTACCTCTTGATCTCCTCATTTTCTAACTGGGAGTGACGATAGACTGGCCCATTGGGTAGTGGTGCGCCTAGGGTCAGATTGATGGGATGCTTGACCTGGTAGTGCAAAGGTACCCCGGTAGGAGAGGAAAAGATATATGAGTATTCTTCCACGACCTTACCCACTTACTTCTGTTGTGTGGAGAGATCAGCCGCAGAGGCCCTGGATGTGGCTGTGATCTTTCACTCACTCTGAGAGCGAATCATGAAGAAGACAAATTTATCGGTCTGAGAGATGACCTTCCTACATTGCTTGGAAAAGATCAAGGAAATAACACTAGGAGGGACTGCCTCGGGTATCCTATACAATTTCCTGTTCAAAGTAGTAATAACACTACGAGGCCTAGACTCATATACAGCATGACGTTTCCATAAATAAGGCTAGCCCAAAAGAACATTACAAACTTCGAGAGGAGCAACATCACACAATACCTTGTCATTGAAAGGCTTGATGCCGTACGACAATCGACACTGTTGACTAATGCGAAGATCGCTTCCTTGGCAGAGCCATCTAATGGTGTAGGGTTATGGGTGCGACGTTGTTGGCAGGGCCAACCGCTTGATGAAATCTACTGAGAAGAGGTTTTTCTGAATAGTGCTATCAACGATGAAGTGCAGCGGGGTGCCTTTTACTCATATCTGTGAATGGAAGAGGAACTCTCCTTCTTCTGGCTCGTCTGGTTCACCAGGCTGGAGCTTGGTGGTAGCAATGGTGTCACTGGGTTCCATGTCAATGATCCATATTCCCCTTTCTGGTTTTGAATCAGAGTCAGAACCCGCATATGATTCAGAGGCTTTCACTTCGGCCACCAACGAATGCTTTGAGCGACAGTCAGCAGTGTTATGCCGAGGGCTCTTATGGAAGTCGCTCCACTTCCTAGTATCTTTCTTTGTCTTTCCGGTGTCCTTATTTGCTTCTGTCTTGGACTTGTTGTCCTGATACTGTCCATCTTTTCTCCGTCCTTTGTTTTGTGGGTTGGGGCCACCCTTTCCTGGCTTTTGCTGTCAGGGGTTCCCATGCCCAAATTGTCGCATCTTTTGTTTGAGCTTCTGCTCGATTTTGACGACATATCGGCAGGCCATGCCGAAGGACGAGATGTTCATAAATTCCATTTTGGTTTGGATGTATCTATGCAGAGAACCACAATACTTGAGCGCCATATGTCGCTCTGAATCTTTGATACCCAACTTGGTGTGTAAGGTATAGAAGATGTTTTTGAACTCTAGCACTGCTTGGTCTCTTTCTTGGCGTAGTGTGGTCCATTTGCTATACAAATCATCATAACTTCTGACAGGGTAGTATTGTTCCATAATAGAATCCTTGAAGGATTCCCAGGTGGTCGTGACTATAAATAATGAGGGTTCCTCCGTTTCCTTTTGCTTACATAGATTTTCCCACCAATCTTTGACATGGGGAACGCCTTTGAGGAGCACAAAAGTAATCTTTTCTCTATTCGAAAAGTTATGGAAAAAAATACCCTTCTAGTAGATTCAAACACTTTTCTACAACATCTGTGTCTATCTGACCTTCAAATATAGGAATATCGAAGTTGATTTGTACCTTGAAGGGGGCGACGCCTCCGCTCGAGGAAGATGCATCGCCTGTTGGTAGCCGCCGAAGGATTTGCGTGAAACTATCCATCATCTTGTTCCTCTTTTGCATGAGGTATTCCTCAAGAAACATTTTGAAAGGATCTCCTATCCCGTCATATTTCTTTTCTCCTGCCATGAGAGGTTGCTTGGGCATGCGAGAGCTTTTGTCCTCAAGAGAAATAAGCTCGAGACCCAATTCTTTGTACCCTGACCTCGTTGGGGACATGCATTAAGATGACAATGAGCAGACTGCTCTGATACCACTGATCTATATTTTATGAGCAGAACGAAATGAATACAGATTATTAAAAGATTCTTAACACGAAATAACATAGATACAGTAAAACTGGTTTTCTATTCAATAAGGAAATAAGCCGAAACTGTAAAATGCAGCGGAAAACAAGCTTGCTGGAATGGTGGCGACTTATCTCTGAGAAGAGATGTGATGGCTACGCTCATTTGCAATAAGATGGTTACAATGAGGCTCTAAAGGCCTTTTATAATAAACAATAATGTCAAAACCCCTAGATATCCAAAAACCTAACCCTAGGAGATGAAGCACCAAAAGTCATGTGGGCCCCGTTTGGGTAAGTTAGTACATCAACTTCCCGAGGTCGTAACGTTTGCATACGATATCCATTTTAGGCGCACGATAGCCCATTGGAAAGGTCTAACCGAGAAGAAAAATTTTCAACTGGCTCAGGGAAGTTCCTCTTATAGTACCCTGGGCCCCAAATCCGCAAAAAATGTCGTTTAGGGCCTCAAAACGGTCCCGGAAGTTTGGAACCCAAAAAACTGCCAAGGTGGAAAACTATTTTTCGAGCCAGTGGAATAGGTGGGTGGCTAGCGATGCCTAGTCCCTTAGAATTTGATACACTAGGTGACATTATGCCACTTTGTCCTGCAGAAGCCGAATACGACGCCATTCAATCTGCCTCTCCTTCACTAGACGACCAAATTCTGTTGGCATCTACTACATATTCATTACCATCTTGGTTGGATTCCCTATCCTCTACTTTTGATTACATCCTACATATTTTTCCATCAGATGAATCTATTATGGAAATGATTAGTATCGAGGAGGCACCATGGGATGACAACTACCATCGTTCATCCTTTCTTCTCAATCTGGATGAAATAGAGAAATATATTTCCTCTATCTTTCCTAGCGATATTGTCGAATCCCCCCAATCTCCAATACTCAGTCAGGATACCATCTCAATGGGGAATTTGGGAAATATCTCTCACACGATTACTGTCGACATATCCATTAAAAAAGGTATTGTGGAAAACATACAACTAGGTGCAAATTGTTCAGCTGAAGAAGTTGAAACTTATACCACCATGTTTAAAGAATTTCACGACATATTTGCTTGGATCTACCAAGAAATTCTAGGGATCACTCCATCGATCGTTGTGCATGAAATCAAAACTTACCTAGGAGTTAAACCTGTGAGATAGAAACTTCACCCAGTTTATCCTAAACAAACCATGGAAATTAAACCTGTGAGACAGAAACTTCGCCCGGTTTATCCTAAACAAACCGTGGCAATCAAGGCAGAAGTAAAAAAACTATTAAAATATGGTTTTATTTATCCCATCCCTCTAACTGAATGGGTTTCCAACATCGTTCTAGTCGCCAAGAAACAAGGAAAAATTCGTGTTTGTGTTGATTATCGGGATCTTAATAAGGCTTGTCCCAAGGACAATTACCCTACACCCTTTATTGACCAAATTATAGATAATTGCGCCAGAAGTATCATTTTTTCTTTTATGGATGGTTTTTCTGGATATAACCAGATCGAAATTTTACCAGATGATCAACACAAAACAACCTTCATCTGTCCATGGGGGACTTTCTCTTATTGGAAATTACCTTTTGGACTTAAAAATGTTGGAGCCACTTTTCAGTGGGCCATGTCGTATGAGTTCCACGACATCAAACATATTGTTGAACCTTATCTCGATGACTTACACACTCACTCGACTCATCGACGAGACCATATTTGTCACCTATGAGCCATATTTATTCAATGCTGGTTTTACAACATACATTTGAACCCCCATAAATGCATTTTCACTGTTGAATCAAGGAGACTCCTTAGATTCGTAGTCTCCAAAGATGCGATTAGGGTGGATCCCTTAAAAGTCAAAGCCATTCTCGCTTTACCCCCTCCCAACAACCTTACCCAATTGAAAAGTTTGAAAGGGAAGGCAAACTTTCTTCGTTGTTTTATTTGCAATTACGCTGAAATCACTCTAGGATTAATGAGACTGTTGCAGAAAGATGCCCCTTTCATCTGGGATGCAACCACTCAACGCTCATTTGATTCTCTTAAGCATGCTTTAACAAACACACCTCTTTTTCACCCACCGAATTATGCGAAAGATTATATCCTTTATTTGTATGCCTCTACTTCCACTAGTGCTATGGTGTTAGTACAGGAGGATTATGACAACACTGAACATGTGATCTACTATTTGAGTAAAATTCTATCAGGTCCCGAACTCCGGTATTCACATGTCGAAAAATTGGCTTTGGAAACAGTTATTGTTGTCCAAATATTTTGTCACTATATTATGTTACACACTACCATGGTCATTGCAGACTTGAACCCATGTACCACATATTGACTCGTCAAGTACTTGAGGGAAAATATTTTAAATGGATTGTCATTCTCCAAGAATTCGATCTCGATTTTTCCAAATCCAAGGATAAGAAATCGTTGGTTTTTGCGGAATTAATTTGTGATCTTCCCCATACTGATGAGGATATTGAGCCCAACGATTCCTTTCCTGATGAATCCTTGTTCCTCACTAGTACGTCTGATCCATGGTATGGAGATATTCTTCTCTATATCCAAACCCAACGCTTTCAACATAGCATTTCACGTGATGAATGACATCGCATTAGACACCATTCAAAGCGCTACCTTATCATTGGTGACACCTTGTACCGCCGTGGCATTGATACTGTCTTATGATGTTGCTTAACCCATGAAGAGGCTTAACAAGTTTTAAATGAATGTCATCTTAGAGCTTGTGGTGGTCATCTTTCTGGGATGGGTACGTCCCAAAAAGTTTTACGTTCCAGTTTTTTTTAGCCTTCAATATTCAAAGATTGCATTGAGGCTGTTAAAAAATGCCCACCATGTCAAAAATTTCAGAAGAAAGCACGTGCCCACCCAACTCCACTTCATCCCATTATCATCGTCGACCCCTTTGCAAAATGGGGCATCGATTTTATGCAATGTAAGCCTACCTCAGCCGAGGGGCACGGTTATATTATCGTTGTCATCGATTATTTCACTAAATGGGCTGAGGCTATGCCTAAATTCCTTAACGATGACCAAACTACACCACTTTTTGTGTTCAATCACATCATCGCTCAATTCAGTGTCCCAGAAGCTATTGTAACTGATCACGGATCCCATTTCCAGAACCAGATGATGGGTGAATTGTGCACTAAGTTAGGTTTTCTCCATGAAAAATCATACCCCTACTACCCTCAGGAAAATAGACAAGTTGAAGCCATCATCAAAGTCCCAAAAACCATGCTTCAATGCATGGTGGGAGTAAATGAAACCTCTTGGCACTTGCAGCTCTTCTCTGCACTCTGGGCTTATCAAACTTCAATTAAAACTGCAATTGGATTTACACCCTTCCAGTTGGTATACGGGATAGAAGCGATATTACCGATCAAATGTGAGATTCCTTCGTTGAAACTCACCGTAGAACTCCTACCCCATACTTCTGCTGAAGAGGAATTATTTTTATATCTAACCAAGATGGATGAAACCCGTCATGATTCTTCTCTCATCAACGAGACATATAAAAAACGCATAAAAAATCAATATGATAAGTCCATCCAACCTCACATTTTCACATAAGGAGATCTAGTCCTAGTCTATGATCAAGATCATGACAAACTGGGGGCAGGAAAGTTAGAACCCATGTGGCACGGGACATACATCATAAAACGCATGCTACACAGAGTCGCCTACGAGTTAGTAGACTACGATGGGATATCTCTCGATGAGCCATGAAACGGGATTTACCTCAAGAAGTATCATGCATATAATATCTCACACGTGTGCTTTGTACATTACCGTACCATACACTTTTCACATGGTGTGTCTTTTCTTTTGCGTGCATGAGTTTTGCCTCAAGTGCTTACACTTTGCTTTGTGATTGAATGCGTAGATGACATAATCCTTTCCCATCTATTTTGGGTTTTCGAATGGCTCTAGTTGACATACCCAAAATATTGCTTCTGCAGCTTGGGTCATTTACCACTTTGGCGAGTTAGTGAGTTGAGGAGGAATTTGCCTTGGATTTGCGACCAATAACATTGCAGAATATCATGTTGTCATCGAAATTTTAACTAAATACTCTTCTCTAGGTATATCTTAATTGATTATCAACCTTGATTCTCAACTCATGGTCCGTCAACTAAATCGTGAGTACGTCGTTCACAACTCAGCTTTATTACGTCTCCATCTAAAGGTTCAAAGTCTCGAAAGAGATTTTGAATTTATTGAATATGGACATATATTGAGAGAACTCAATACGATCATGGATTCGTTAGTGGATTATATGTTGGATTGGTATATTGCGCATAGATAAACATTTGGAACATAAAGAATATGTATAAAAACATCACATAAAACAAAAATACAACATAAGTAGTCACCGCAAAACTCGTATATATATAAGATTGATAGCAAAACGTTTTTGTCAAAATACATCGTACAAAAGTACATAACAGGGAAAAACATGGGCTTTTTATGCCCATAGAATCATCATAAAGACTAAAATGATTGGAGACTCTACTCGTCTCCTTGCACCACATTGTGCTCCACATAACACACTACCTCTCTTTCCACTCATCGTAGCAAATGATTGAGGCCTTCAGAGACCCCAAATGTATGTCTTTGAAGGTGTAGAGGCACATCTCGCCTCCTCAGAGGAGGAATGCCCATGGTAAAACCACAAAGGTTCCTCTCCACCTCTCGGAGTCCTCCCACTATGACATCATGCTCTGTCGCTTCCTGTGCATCTTCGTGACATCCTAATGCTGGCACCTCTGTCAGACGTGACACACCTCTGTTTGCATGATGAAAATAAAATGACTTAGATCCCTCGTCGTACAACCAAAAACATATAAAAAACAAGAAAAATATTGTTACAAGGTCATGATCTTTCATACATGATGAGTCCCACTGTATACCCTCAGGAAGCACTAAATCCACACTGCCCATGAAGTCCACCCCAACATATGGAAAATCCTCGATCACCACCAACTGCCTCCTCCACCATGCAAATAAATTGGTTGTAAATATAAAATTTGAGGGTTCATTCCCCAACCTAGGGGAAAGACTAGTCCGCTGCTCCATGAAGGGCTCAGTTGTAGGGCGTGCTATCCATGCAACCTGTGGTTGCATCTATGGAACCTGCTGCAGGAAAAATGAGACCAAGAAAGATCCATACCCAAACTGTTTTTTCATGCCCGTTCTACATTTGGATATCTTCTCCTTAACGTTCATCAAGAACCCTGTGCTCCAATTGAATATCCTAGGATCCAAGCACTGAATGGCATAAGAAATTTGGGACTTGGAAGCAAGATGGGCACTAGTTCTTCCTTCCAATTTGGTGATAGGAAATAGGACAAATCAGAGAGATAAATCCATCACATCTTTTATGACGATCCTCCCTCCTACCGAACGTGACCTTGGTGTTAGAGTTACTTAAGACACACCTAGGATTTATTTTTCCTAAGGTTTTTCCTATGTTTGTTAGTCTTTATCCAATCTCCTAAAGTGTAGGGAGAATATTCCTCTAGGAGAATATCTCTTCAATTTTCACTTCAATTTGACTAGTTGAGTGGAGTCTAGATGCTGCATTGGTTTTGTCACCATGCAACATTGGGATCATCACTAGCTAATGCGCATTGTCCTTGGTATCATCACTAGACTAGCACATTACCCATGATTCCCTGATCTCCTCCTCACTTCACTTTGTTTCAGTCAGTTAACTGAATACTGGTAGACTAGTTAACTCAACTAGGTGGCAGTTCACTCCCGTAACTGCCCGAGAGACTAGAATAGGTGGCAGTTCACTCCCGTAACTTCCCGAGAGACTAGAATAGGTGGAATTTCACTCCCGTAACTATTGGTGTGTGTCTATATCAATTTATACCACCACGATGACACATTGGATTCACCTCTAGTGTGCATTGGTTGAGTTATATATAGTATATCATGTGTAAATTATTCATTATTCATTACGGTTAATGAAAATTCTTCTATTCTTTCTCTCTTGCTTCCTCTTTCTCAAATTCTCTCTGCAAATGTGTGTGGTAATTTATAGCTAGATATATTATGTCTAGGTTCAACACATTTACATGGTATCAGAGCCGACAGACTTCTAATCAAAGCTACACCAAATTATTTTTTGCAGGTACCAAATATTGAAGACAACAGAAAAATGGAATTCCCAAAAGAATTCATTCTTACACATTACAAATTATTTGCATGGAAGGAGAATATGGTCATGCATATTCTAAGTATATTATTGTACAAGTTAACCATGAATACAGATACATAACCGACATCATCCATAGAAAAATCCAATTATCTAAATCGAATGGATGAAGCATTCAAAACAATTTGCAGTCTCATTTCTCCCGATCTCCTTTTTCACATATCTTCCTGTAAAACCCCCAATGAATCCTGGACCACCATGGAAGGGATATTTGGAAAACAAGATGAGATGAGGGGACACATGCTCGAGGTGGAATTTCTCACATCGGATCCAAAAATATTCGGCAATCTCCAAGATTTATTTACAAAATACAGGGATTTACTGTCGCAACTCAAATCTTGCGGGGTTGATAAATATAGGGAGGAGAAATAAATGGTTCTCACCATTCTTTCCAAACTTGGTCCTGAATTCTCCGTGTTTGTATCCACATTCCATTCAGTCAAATTTGCCTCTAGAGCCACCTAGAAGATGCCTTCTCTTGATGAATTTATTGAATCCCTGACAAAAGAGCAAACCAAGCTCATCAACATGGGAAAAATCAAAGGCCCTAAGGCACATGCACTTACTGTGCAAGATGAAAGCCATCAATATCATAAATATAAAGATAAAAACAAAAGGAAAGCTCATGCAAATCCAAATAAGGAAGTGTACTCAAAACCCTTCACCGATGCCTCCAGATCTAAAGGTGGAAAAGGAAGAAAATGGGAGAAATGCACATATTGCCATAAAGGATTCCATCTAGAATCTGCATGCATGAAAAACAAATAGATATAATGACTCAAATACTTCAGCAAAATAACCTTGGAGATCGCATTCACAAGGGTGCCAAGAAGAAGAAGCCATAAGATTAGAATCCCAAGAAAGGAAATTCTAGCCATTCCTTGGTTGCCATCAACTCCTCTCCCGATGCTTGGATCGTAGACTCAGGGGAATCACATCACATTGATGCCAAAAAAGTAGTCTATTATTAATTGGATGCATGCAAAGGTCCTCCTATTTTGATGGGGGACAACTCTCCAGTCGAGGTCACCAACAAAGGAAGGATTGAACTTACCAATGAAATCTTCGAGAATGTGCTGCACGTTCCCAAAATTTTCGTCAATATTCTCTCTATGTATCAGATGATGAATTCCAACACCAGAAACAAATTCATATTCACACCTAATGTAGTGGACATATATGACATGCAAACCAATTCCAGGGTTGTTACCGGTGAGGTAAATCATCAATCTAGATTGTATACATTTTCTGAATTTATTGAACTAGATTCTGCTTTACTGCTTACCCATGTTGATGAAAGCAGTAGGATATGGCATGAAAGGTTCGGGCATTTGAATTTCAGATATATGAAACAAATTAACAAGCAAATATTGGTTTATGGTCTACCATACATCCATTTCTCCAAAGGAATCTGTGAGGGATGTGTTCTTGGAAAACACCCTCAAGAGAAATTCGACAAAGGAAAGACTCAGAGAGCTTCCTCCCCTTTAGATATGATCCATAGATATGATTCATGGGCCCTTTTCTGCATCCATCAATCAACAAAGTGAGGTATGTTCTCATTTTTTTGATGATTTCTCATTTTTCACATGGATTTACTTTCTTAGGAAAAAATCAGAGGTCTTTCAACACCTCAAATATTTCAAAGCCCTGGTTGAGACAAAGTCAGGAAAGAAAATCAAAGTCCTCCGAATTGATAACGAGGGAGAGTATGTCAATCATGAGATCCATAATATTTTTCATGAGGCAGGGATTCAATTGTAGCACACAGTTCCCTATACTCCATAACAAAACATAGTTGTTGAGCGGAAAAACAAATCTCTAAAAGAGATGGCATCTTGCATGCTACATGCAAAGTCACTTCCACAAATATTATGGGGCGAACCACTTAATTGTGCAACCTACATCCAAAAAATATCTCTCCACAGATCTGTCAAGGATAAGACCCCCTACAAGGCTTGGAGCGACCTCAAACCGAAAGTGACCCACCTTCGGATTTTTGGTTCATGTGCATGGGCCCAAATTCCCTCTGAAAAGAGGAAGGCACCTCGAGGAAAGGCACAGAGTGTATCTTTGTTGGATACCCCAATGGTGTGAAGGGATAAAAAATTATTGATCTTTCCTCGGACCGACTCATCATTGAGCGAAGTGTCCAATTCGAGGAAAGTGTCTTGCATGTACCTCAAAATCCGCATGCAGACACCTTCATTCTTCAACCTATTCGAGATGATGAGCATGCACATGTCGACTCTTCTTCAGATGAGAGTTCTAATTCAATGGATTCAGATGATCCAGATATAGAGCCAGTACAGTCAGATGCAGAGTCAGTGCATCCAGATGTAGATGCAGAGCCATAACAGAGGCCCAAGTGGGCCCAGACTACTCTTCAATATGCAGGGGATCTTGTTGGTGATCCAGCCAATACTAGGAGGACTCGATATGATTTTGAGGAGCCTCCTATTTCACTCACTGCCACTAAACCATTTCCCTTTAGGTATCTTTACTTGGTTCAGTCTTTAGATCCATAGTCTTATGGCGAGGCTGCTAGAAATCCCTTTTGGGAATCCTCCATGCAGGAGGCATACAACTCCCTCCTTGAGAACCAAACTTGGGATCTGGTTCCCCTTCCTTTTGGAAGGAAACTTGTCAGGTGCATATGGGTCTACAGGACCAAGAGCCTAGTGGATGGACATATTAGTAGATACAAAGCCAGGCTTATTGCCAAAGGATTTTAGTAGGTGCATGGCATTGACTATGATGAGACCTTCACTCCAATAGAGAAAATGGATTCCATATGTTTGGCACTTGTCATTGCGGTGACCAAGGGATGGGAAGTCCATCAGATGGACACAAAGAAGGCATTTCTTCACGATGATCTCTCTGAGGAGATCTATATGGAGTAGCCCCAGGGATTTATGCAAGATTCCTCTTTAGTCTATCGACTGAAGAAATATCTTTATGGCCTTAAGCAGGCTCCGAGGGCATGGTATGCCGATATGGACTCCTACTTTCTTTCACAGAACTTTGTATGTTGTAAATCAGACCCGAATGTCTACATGCTTAGGATGACTAATTCACTTCTACTCTTAGTTCTGTATGTTGATGGTTTGCTGATCACCGGTTGCTCGACTTTAGCGATTGTTGCAGTTAAGAGGATTCTACATGACAGGTTTTTGATGATAGACATGGATCCGCTACACTTCTTCCTTGGACTCGAGATCAGTCAAGATGCATTAGGAATCAAACTGTCTCAGGCCAAGTATGCTCGAGATCTCCTTGAGAGATTTCACATGAGAGACTGCAAGTCTGCTTCGACTCCTTTCCTATCAGGAGTCAAACTTGAGGATGATGGGGACACTCCACTGGTTGACAACACACTATACATACAACTAGTGGGGAGCTTGTTGTATCTCACACACTCCAGACCAGACCTCTCCTATGAAGTTGGCGCAGTTTCCAGGTCCATGCAGGAGCCGCATGAGCTATATTGGAAGGATGCAAAGCGTATCTTTCGATACGTACATGGCACCATCACCTTTTGGATTATTTATGCAACAAACTCTATATTAGATCTCATCGGGTTCACTGATTCTGACTGGGATGGAGATAACACTGATCGCAAGTCCACATCTTGTTACTCACTTAGTCTTGGTTCTGGGCCTATCTATTGGTTAAGCAAGAAGCAAGCTTCCATTTCTCTATCTTCAGCCGAGGAAGATTACATAGGGGTAGTTAACATAACCATTCAGGCTACGTGGCTACAACATTTTCTCACTGAGTTGGGCATTCAATTTCATCAGCTGATCATCATCTGGTGTGACAACCATATCACTCTGAAGTTTTGCAAATATCTAGTTTAGAGGTAGCGAACCAAGCACATCGATATGCACATGTACTACATCTAGGACTTAGTACACGAGGGGATCATCGATCTACAGTTCCATCCTTCAATGGAACAGATGACAAACATCTTCACCAAGACCTTCACTGAGCAGAAGTTCCATTCTCTGCGAAGTCATCTTGGAGTGAAGGACACAATTGCCTAGAAACTAGTAGTTCTTCTTTTTACATACATTGTACCTTGAGGGGTTTTTTTTCCCATGAGGTTTTCCCTCTTTCCTCACTTTATTTCAGTGTATCGTTTGTATTTGGATACCTAACATGGCCTCATTGTCGGGACCCATTATTTATTTTCACCATAGTGATGTTCAACGGGGGTGTTGGAGTTACTTCACACGCACCTAGGATTTCTTTTTCCTATGTTTATTAGTATTTATCTAGTCTCCTAAAGTTTAGGGAGAATATTCCTCTAGGAGAATATTCTCTTCAATTTTCACTTCAGTTTGACTAGTTGAGTGGAGTCTAGATGTTGCATTGGTTTTGTCACCATGCAACATTGGGATCATCACCAACTAATGTGCATTGTCCATAGTATCATCACCATACTAGCGCATTACCCATGATTCCCTGATCTCCTCCTCACTTCACTCTGTTTCAGTCAGTTAACTGAAGACTGGTAGACTAGTTAACTCAGCTAGGTGGCAGTTCACTCCCATAACTGCCCGAGAGACTAGAATAGGTGGAAGTTCACTCCTGTAACTACTGGTGTATGTCCAAATCACTCTAGACCACCACTATGGCGCATTGGCTTCACCTCCAGTGCGTATTGGTTGAGTTATACAAAGTATATCATGTGTAAATTATTCATTATTCATTACGGTTAATGAGAATTCTTCCATTCTTTCTCTCTTGCTTCCTCTTTCTCAATTTCTCTTTGCAAATGTGTGTGGTATTTTCTAGCTAGATATGTTCTATGCAGGTTCAACACATTTACACCTGGTATGCAGTATTGGGAAACATATGCCTCTGTTTATCGCGGAGTGGCTCGATGTATGGACAAAAGAATAGGCGATCCTCTCCTTGAGATCCCCGCCAAGAAGTACACATCATCTATCTCGATCTCGAGCATGTGTGGTCCTATTTGGAATGATTTCTCACCATCATCCCATAAGATGATCAAATATTCGAGCAACAAAACTTCTTTCCTCATATTTTAGAGTTTGAAGTACTTAAGTAAGCTGCAATTTCGTAAGGACGCCATCGCTTGAGGGTCTTGTAAAGTAGCGATGTCATCAAATTCATGCTTGTGTTCTTTCCATTCAATCATGATCAACTATGAGTAAAACCTACAAATTCATCAATTAATCATCATTAGCTAAGTTTTCAAAGAAAGAAATTGCCTCTTTTTAGCCTAATTTTTTTTTTCTTTTTAGTTTTTGCGCCTACCACTCCCTTAAAGAAGAAAACAGAGTGCTAGCGCTCCCTCAATGCACATACCAGGGTGTTTAAATCACAATCGACACTCCCCCCGATTACTTGAGGGAGCGTCGATCTAGTTTGACACTCTAGGGCTTCCCAAGGAGCCTAAGCACATAAATTAAGGGCTGAAATGTAATAAAAAAGCATGGAAATGAATGAGGAGGAGAAAAGAACCAACCTGATCCAGATGGTTTCGAAAATAGGTCACCCACAACCCTCGCAATCCACGCTCGAAAAAAAACTCCAAAGAGGAAAAAACTCAAAGAGGAGAGGAGAATAGTAAAACAAAGGTGAAAATGATTTTTTGCCTTAATTTGATATTTGTTATGTTCAAATTTAGTCATTTATCCTCCTTTTCACATATTATAAAGTTTATTTTTGGGTTTTTTTCATTTTTAGAGAAGCTACTAATGTATTTTTCCTAGAATAGCTTGATTGTACAGGAATTTGAGAAGAGTTTTTTGATGACCTTATAACGCCAATGAGCTTAGTGTTTGTTATTTATCGCGCTCATAAATACATGAGAATGTAACCGAGTATATGTTTATCATGTTTTCAGACTCGTAAAGGTTATATGAAAAAGGAACCCCCTGGAGTTTCCTTTAAGCTCTTTTCATTCTCTCTAAACGTGAAAAGATTTCTGAGTGATCTTGCTTCCTTTCACACTCGTTAAAAGGTTCAAAAGGGCATCTTCCAAGTAATATTTTATCTCTTTTTCGGACCGCGAAGACTAAAATTATGAAAAAGGACAACCCTGGAGTCGCCTTTAAGTTCTTTTCAGACTTTCTAAACATGAAAAATCACCGAGTTTTCCTTCTCTGGACTCGCTAAACTACACATTGGAGGACCCATATGGTAACGAACCCTTACTTCTTCCAGTTCGTTAAATAAAGGAAGAGGAACTTACCAAAGGTGAGTTATATCGAACATATGTTATCCTCCTCGAGCTCGTTAAATTAAAAAGAAGTAGTCATCTATCTGTATGGGGGAAAAAATTGAAGAAAGTGGATCAAGTTTCTTGAAAACTTTTGTAAGCAACTCTTGCAGTTGCCCTTGAACACCACACTTGTTTTAACCTCCACACTGAACACTTGGATAATCCTCTAAAATCTCTGCACTGAACCAATCCTATGAGACTTTCCACTCCTTTGACCCATCCAAAGAATGTCTCAGCACTCGCTGCATTATGTTTTGGTCCATTCTGTGTTTATGCTGCCAAGTCTCACATCGTGCCTCAATGTTCAAGGGAAGTTTCCACCCCAAAAGTCAACCATCTACAAAATTACCGGTTTTGATGCCTGTGTCAATCTGTGTTCATCTTCTATATATTATCACTTTTTTGAAACAATTTTCGTGTCCACTGATAGGGGATACATCAATGCCCTCCTTCGACGAGTATTTTCCTATCAACTTAAAATTTTTATCCAGGAAATAGACTTAGGAACACATCAATACCTTGGGACATGCATGCCTCAACGACATGTCTCCTTGCATTCGACAGTGGGTATTCATCAATGACCCCTCAATGACTGATTCCACGATGTTCAACTTCAACTCATTTTTCACATCCGCTAGACTCTACTTTAAAAGTACCTTAAAGATCATCGACATCAATGGTGATTTATCTCACACTTGTTAACGGTATACCTCAATGACCGATAATCAAGTGGTTTCTACCATGTTCGACATAAAAACATCTATTCACATGGATAATATTCATACTACATTGGGAGTGGAACGAAGACCGTGGGTTGAGCATTCGCTCTGTTATCTGTTCTGCCCAGGCCTTGAATGAAGTCATTTGAACACGCTTATATATATGCTGTCAAATAGATCCATATTGTATTGGTCCGTGGCTATGTTTTATCATCTTGTAGCTCCACTGTGTATTTTGCATGGCTACGATTAGTTCATGTCATAGAATTATGGATCCACATTGTATCTCTTGTGGCCATACCCTTAGTCGATATCATCATGGATCTGTAGTGTATTTATTGGCGGCCATACTTTCAGTCACTTATAATTTGAGCATAGGTATGCCTACCTTAGGAATGGAACACATATTAACACTGTTTGATGGTTGTTTGCAGCTTCTACCAGGTTTCCTTACTCTATACCCTTGCTTCAAAGAATCTACAAAGTGTCTCAGCCATCAACTTTCATTTTCTGACTTCACACTTTGGGGGGCAATCTGTTACACATCAAAATTCCTCACTTCGATAATGTCACATTCTCATTGTCTAAGTGTCGTAAGTGTCACACTTTTTTCGCAAGTGTCACATTATCGTTTTGTAAGTGTTGCATCATGAACGACACCATGAAAACACTTGATACAACCCCTAAAACATGTTAGAAGAAGAATCCCCATCATCTGATAGTCATAACAAATGTTTTTCTATGAGAATTTCTCATCTTGGAAACTTTTTGGAAGATCAACGCTCCCCTTCTCATATATAGGGAGCGCTAGCACTCCTTGTCCATCTCACATGGAGTGTTGTAGCGCTATATTTCCCATTCTAAGGGAGCACCGATTTGGTTGAACAAATCTTGGCAGAAATCCCATTTTCTTCTAAAGACAACTATGGATGGATCAAGTTGGTTTGGCTCCAATCTAACCCTTAGGCTGCATCTAAGGGAGATATCACAACTATTGGAGCCATATCCTCAACTAATTCCAAATATAACTAAGGTGGTTGAGCCTCTCAAAGCCTATAAATGTAGGCATTCTCATGGTGAACAAAGGAGGATGAAAAAATCAGCAAAGCATTGTTATTCTGATTGTGAATCTTTCGAGCAAGGGTTGGACAAGGAGGACTTGGAGAGGTTGTTGCAACATCATCTGAAGATTGTAAGTTTCCTTTTTTGAAGTTCTCATTAATATACTTGGCCTATTTCCTTCTAGTATGTGTTTACAAGTACTTTTATATGCTTGTCTTATCATTGATTTTGTCTAATCCATTAGAGTAGGAGATAGCCGTTTGTCTCTTGTTTTCCACTACAGGTAATGTTCAGAACTCATGGATTGGAGCAGCTTGGAAAAACGTCGAAAGTGAGGTACATAATACTCTCCCTCCCTCTCTCTTTTTCGATGGGTAAAATGAATCTATAGGAAAGGTAGTGTCCAAAGTAGTTTTCTGTCTTGGTAGATGGCTCTGTAATCCAATGGAAAGTTCACCTGTCTGTAGGGGAATATTTTCGTAACAGAGAGTTATGTGGATGAACTGAGGATAGGAAATAAGCCCATGGTGATGAAATGGGAGGAATTCAAGGCATTGTTGAAGTCACAATTCTATCCCATAGGTTACAAAGAGGAGAAACTCATGAAGTGGCGGTACCTTCGATAAGAACAAGGACACAAAGTGAAATAATACACTTCTCAGTTCAGGAGGCAACCCATCCGATTGGGTATCTCTCTAGAAGAGCCGAGAGTGGTGAGGAAGTTCCTTGGAGGAATTTTCAGTCATATCCAAAGACAATTGTAGCTTCATGGTGTGAAAAGAATAGACAAGGCAAGCAAGAAGGATCTCTACATTGAGTTGGACTCCAAGAAAGGAAAACAACACATGGGCCAAGAAGAAACTAGAAAGGGAAGAGACAAGAAGATAACAACCATAGCCGAAAAACAGAGGGATCCTAATAGGCATTGCAAACATTGCGATGTAGATGGACACGTAGAAGAGAAGTGATGGGAACTTCATCTGAAATTACGTCCAAAGTGGCTAAAGTTCAAAGGGAAATCCAAGGGAGCTACAGAGACAAAAGAAGAAGTGGTATAAAGCACCTCTGATCTAGATGGGGCTGTAGTTTTCACCACATTGCAACAACCAAAGGCGAGTGGAGATAAACATGCGCTATTCCAAATCAAAGTTCAAGTGAAGAATGGAAAGGTAAATGCCTTGTTCAATATTGGTTCTCAATGTAATATGGTTTCCGAAACATTATTTAATGAGCTTGGTCTAGAAACCTATAATCTAGTGCATCCAAGTTCACTATTATGGTTGCAAGGGAAAACTGTTATGAGAATCACTCAACGATGTTAAATCAAGTTCACCATTAGTGCTAGCTAGGTTGATGAGGTAGAATGTGAGGTTGCACCATTGGATGCATGTGGAGTGATTTTAGGTAGCCCCTACTCATGGGATAGGGATGGTACCTTCTACATGAGAGAAAACAAGTATCACTTGGTCAAGGGTGGCAAGGTGTTCTAGGGGCTAGTTGAATCTACCAACTAGACACTCTAGTCAACTGCAATAGTCGGTTAGGAAAGTCGGTCGAATAGACAGTTAGATTCAGTCTACCGAACAATTAGGAAATTTAACTGGCTGGTAACTATACATCACACACACACACACACACACACACACACACACACACACACACACACATGATTATGTAATGGAAAGACAAAGATTGTTTTGGAAATATAATAAAATGCATTGATGGTTCTCCCACTAATTGTGTATTTCTATCTACATGTCTATGTGCTTCTATATATGATGTTGTAGTGTGTATTTCTTTGTGTAAGGATCTATCGATAAACTTCTTGTACTTTCCCTTAGACTACAACATTGGTTCTATTGCCGGTAGTTATGAACTCGGACATGCATATAAAAAATGCACATATATGTTAACCTTGGAAGACATATGTGAATGGTGGGAGAATAAAATTACCAACTACATCAAAAAATACACAAGAAGAAACCAACAAACACTATCGAAAGCACGCACTCAGTTCTTTTCGGGGACACACAAACGATTCATGGAAGCCATTCTAGAAGCACTCTATGAATATCTCAACCAATATAATGTGCATACTCACTCCCAATGAGAAATTGATGCATAAAATCATAAACAGAGGGAGAACAAACCTTAACGAGTGGTTCAAGAAGATCGTGTGAGACTATATTGAAGAGCAAGTGATTAAAGATAGAGACTCAGTCGAAACCATCAAAAAAACATTTTGTACATAACTTCACGATGGGTTTCTTTGCACTGTCTCGCCCTTACTTCAAAATTTTCTCTTAGACAAGGGATCTAGCGACATACAAATAATGGATTCTATCACTGCTCGACACCATCATCTTATTCTCCTCTATTTCTCTCTCTCTCGTTCTTATTTTGTAAATATCTTCAAAGAAGATATAACCTGTTGGTGAAAACCTCTTCGGGGGCACCAATAGAGTTTATCAAATTTTTTTTCAATGTAATAGCCATAGTCCCCCCTTGCTTGGGACGAGAAAGGAATTGAGAGGGGGGAGATGTTGTAGGGGCTAGTTGGCTCTGCCAAATAGACCTACCAGTCGACTATCCAAGTCGATTGCAATTGTCGGTTAGGAAATTCAGTCGAATAGACAGTTAGAGTCGATCGACTGAATAGTTAGGAAATATAACTGAATGGTAACTGTACATCACACACATATATACATGATTATGTAATGGAAATACAGATAATGTTTTGGAAATACAATAAAATGAAATGATGGTTCTCCCACTACTTGTGTATTTCTATCTACATATCTATGTGTTTCTATATATGATGTTGTAGTGTGTATTACTTTATGTAAGGATCTACTGGTAACATTCTCGTACTTTCCCTTAGACTACAACATAAGGCATACCTCGTCAAAGCCCATCAAGAGAGAAATGACATAACTCCTCTAGAAACAAAATAAGGGCAGACAAGCAAGAAACAATCCACCTTTGTTAGCAATGGAAAGGTTCATATGTAGAGGCAAATGGAGGCCTTCTTGGGAAATGTTTGTAAATTTTGTAAATAAATATGTTTTGTTTCATTTCATTTTATTTTTTTCTTCTTGGAAAATTGCAAGTGGAAATGAACATATGTGATGGTTGGCCTTCCAAAGATATCCCATTAAAATAATTAGGGTTGTAGCAAAGTAAATAAAATGAGGGGAGATGCAAGGAGAAAGAGAGAAGGACAGTAGAAAAAATTAAAGCTGGAGGAGGGAAACTTGCTTGAGGTTGAGTGGAAGAAGGAGTTAATGTGTCTGTTCACTCTAAGCAAAGGTGGGAGTGGACAAAGGAGTTAATGTGCTTGTTCACTCTAAGAAAAGGTGTCTCTGAGCCATGGCCTACTGCAATTTTGATATTCACAATGAGTAGCAATACACATAGTCTCTGTATAGCTCAGTCCTTTGTAATATTATCTTGAACATAATAAAATATCCACTGAATGTTGGGTTTCCATAGTAAAACATTGTCTCAGATGTGTGTTTTTCCTTTGCAATTTGTTGGGTATGGTGCTGTTATTAATTATTGAGCTATTCATTGAGTTATGATTTCATTTTAATGCTTGGTCACTAATTAACCTACCTCTGTTGATAATTTAAGATAAGAGCTCATTGATTTACTGAGTGGGAGGTGAGTCTGCATAATGCATTGCACAATACACCGGTTAATGGTGCACATACCATTCTAACAACTCTTTGTTTTTCACAGTCGAAGTGATTCTAGATCTTGGAATTAGTCGGCTCTCCCTTCAGGGTTGTTGATACTTGAAAGTTAGTTTCTAATCTGGTCTTGATAGCTGTTGAGATGTATTTCTTTCTCTCCCAGAGTCTATCTAGTTGTTGGTCAAAGTTTTCTCACCTCATTGCTTGTCCTCTTGTTATTTACTTTGCTAGTGCCCTAACCCTTGTTCTTGAGATCCCACACATAAATTTCTTGCTGTCTACCAAGCCCACATCCTAAACCTTGCATTCAGGCAACCAAACACTTGTTGTTAACCATGCCCAAGTGCCCACACATCTCACACTCGACTTGGGCATTAAAACCAATGTGAACAAGTGCATTAATGATTATGTGCATGCGATTCAGTTTTTACTGAGCATCACTGCCATGGTATCAATAATACGACCCTTAAGATGCATACATGGAGTGGACAATGAATACATGGTGGGTTTGAGTGAATAGGCACCTCAATTGTCAATGGGTAGCTGTGTCACCTAGCCTATGGTTGAGTGGAAGATAAATTATTTTAAATGCTACATGATTGTTGGAGGGGAAATATAATTCTACTTCATTGAATTTTCTACAAGAGTTGGTAATTAAAAACATAAAACAAACTTATTCCGCAATAGTCATCCATGTTGGCGAATTGAGTGGACTCTCAGTCCCTCAATTACAGATCAAAATGAGATATCATATTTTTGGGAAGACATAGATTTCAAGGATGAGGCAAGTGCCCCAAGCAAAGATTGGGAAGAATCATCTTGTCAAAAAATTAATTATTATGATCAAAAGTTTTGGAAGAGTTAGCTTCCCAAACAATTAGTTTCACATAAATAAAAAATATTACATTGACTTTATTGCTAAAAAAAAAATCCTGGTTCACATAAAACTTTAAGAGAAGGAGAAAAATTGAGATGCACAAAAGTATAAAGTATAAGGTACAAATAAAGATACTTAATTTGATTTATTACATATTTTCAATAGTGGTGGAGTTTAGATTATTGGGGGAGGGAGTTGGAAATATGAAATTTCCACATACTCACTTGTCTCCAATTTTGACCTAAAATATGAGAAAAAAAATGTGAGGATGTGATGATCCAATTGGATGTACTTTTTTAACTTGAACAAATGCAAAATACACTATCACATGAAGAGAAAATAAATTATATTTGAACACATTTCTACAAACATGCAATTTCTCCAACATGCTCCTTTTAATCAACAAGAGAATGATCATGAATGATTATTTAAAATTGATTTGACTATAATGGAGCGTGATTCTCTGGTAGAAACCAAAGAACTAAGGGGAATATAGTCAAAGAGAAATATAAAAGGAAGAGGGTGTTATAACACAAATTTCCACTCCATACTACATTTGTGAGATGGCCTAGTCCATTCCTCAACTTGCAAAGCTAAATCCCAATCTCCTTCATCAAAATCATCTAAAAAACTCTACTTTTGTTGATCTATGGTATTCACCCAATTGCAACTCGCGTACATACGCTATTCTCTAGTGTGAAAATCATGTACACCCCTAATTTTGTAAAAAAATAAACTATTATGTACTTTTGGGCAGGGTTTACGGGTTTTCCCGGTCATAAACCTCCATTTTCCCATATACAATGGAATGTAACCATCTCAACCCTATTTATGATGGTATATAAGAACCTATGGGAGTGTGGGTGAAGAGAGACAACCTTGGTGTAGAAAAATGTTGTCCATTTGCAAGCTTCCCTATTCCCTAAATCTCTGATAACTATCCCTTGATTTGGAAATTTACTTTTCAGTATCCCTTCCTCCATCCTATGTGATCATTAGGTGTGTTCCTATTCTTTCTGGGTCATGTGAGGAAGTACTCTATTGTTGATTTGATGCTTGAAGGGTTCGGTGGAGGAGCTCAGGCGGTTAGTTTCGAGGTAGTGTCGTTAGTCACAATCATATTGTAACTTAGCTATCTCATGTTGATTAATAAAAGAGTTCTCTTTCCCTCCAATTTATGTGCAATTGTGTTCAATTAGTTTATTTGGGTTGATTTTTTTGTACATCTCTAAGTTCACATATTGCATTTATATCTTGATTTGATAACTACCTTGTTGCAGTATCTATTTGGTTCCTTTTACAGGTTTGTAGAGGCAAAGGTCTGGAGCAATTCAAAGGTTGAGAGTGAGAGTCTACATTGAACATTTGGATACAAGGTACGAGATCCTTCTTTCTCTCTTCTAAGTACTTCTTTATTTATTGATTTGTATGATGGAGGGTAGGTTAAATCTTTTAGATATGGTTAAGATCTGTTGTGACATAGACCCAATGTCATAGGATTAAAATCACGTAACATAATTGGTGACCATACTGGGGATATTTTTCTCCTAGTTTGGGTTAGTTTAAGTGTTAAGCCCTAATATTGGCTCATTACCCCTTAATTGGGGCATATTATATTAGTAATGTTATTTTATTTATGTCATCTTTAAGCCATTAGTTGTAATTATACCTCCTAGTCTCCTATATATACCATTTTCATTTTGAATCATCTTGTACTTGAACATTTAAGTGGGGTAAAAGGAGGTTGCCCCCTTGAAGAGGCTTATTATCTGAAATTATCTCTTTTTCAAGGCGTTGAGTACTTTTCCTGAGGTTTTTCTATGCTATATTGA
>SNQJ01S0032965.1:130623-140710 GCA_010110895.2 Picea sitchensis
CCTTGATAATATTATGCTGAAGCCAAAAAGGGTCCATACAACTATATAGTACAGGACTCGAATAGTCCTCCAGCGATCCCTGTAGCACCAGATCGACACATTCATTTTCCAATAAACTGTGCCTACATCAACTAAATGATTTTATTGGGCATGGGCATCTACTATCTGGTGAATTTACTTACATGGACGATATTAGCACCTGAGGCCTTGAAGGATTCCAGAAGCTGGTCTTTCTCAGAATTAGAAGAAGCTGTGGAGTCTCTGACGAGAAGATGGGTGGGATGGCCCAGAGCAAGGCTGGCTTTGGCAATATGACGACCAATGTAGCCTGTTGCTCCAATTATCAGAATCCTGCTCCTCTCCATATTACTCCTCTCCATATTAACCTTTTTGCAGGCCAACGAAAGTATGATAATACAAGTTCTTCTGGTGCATATATAACAAAATAATGGAACTGGCAATGCCAATCCTCATCTCCAAGCAGTATACGTGTACGTGTAATATCATTAGCAATAACTATCCGGCTACAGAGTCAGAGTATGCAGAGGTGACACAGTCGGATCTAAAATAACTTTAGATTTAATCAGAGTATGCAGAGGTGTACACCGTCGGATTTAAAATAACTTTAGATCTAAAGGTTTACACCACATAGCATAGAAAATATAATTGGTTATTTTTACCATGATTTCTGTGCGTCAAATCCTATCAAATCAGGATTTTTCATTTTTCAAATCAAGGTGAAAAATATTTATCCTATTATGTAGCATTGAATGTTAAGACAAATGGATTATAAATCAGCAACAGTATTCAATATTGTGTAGCAGATTGGATATGGACAGCCATCAAATTAGTACATTTAGCATTGAATGTTAAGACAAATGGATTATAAATCAACAACAGTATTCAATATTGTGTAGCAGACTGGATATGGACAGCCATCAAATTAGTGCATTTAGCATTGAATGTTAAGACAAATGGATTATAAATCAACAACAGTATTCAATATTGTRTAGCAGATTGGATATGGACAGCCATCAAATTAGTGCATTTAGCATTGAATGTTAAGACAAATGGATTATAAATCAACAACAGTGTTCAATATTGTGTAGTAGACTGGATATGGACAGCCATCAAATTAGTGCATTTAGATTTCATGTATCCAGCTCAACTTAAATGAATGCAACTTGAATGAATGCTAGGACAAATAGATTATAAATCATGCATTCACATCTAACAGTCTATAATTTACCACGACAGTATTCAATACTGCTTAGCAGGTTGGATATGGGCAGCCATCAAATTAGTCTATAATCAATCTACCAGTAAATGCTGAAACCAGTAATTGTAATAAAAAGTCAAGGATAATAACTGTGCAGAACAAAAATATTCAAAGGAGTACTGTAATTTTTCCGATGACTCGTTCTCTTTTAACAGCACCTGCAACTTTGAGTAGTTGTAAGATTACAATGTCATCATCACGTGGTAAGTTTTTTTCTCTTGATGTAAACAATATTTGGTAAACTATATTTCGTAAGAATTGATGTATGTAATAATAGTCCCATGGGATAGTATAGTTGGTGAAAGGTCATTAGTTTGAGTATAGTGTTTGGCTGTGGTTTACCACTTATATCATCTATGAAGTRGGGTGTTCCGCTGTGGTTTAGTATTTATACCATTTATGAAGTGGGTAAGTATTGGTGAGTTTTTTTTATGACATTTAATGTTGAAAAGAAAAAATTAATATTAACAATATTATTAAAAAAACTTATATACATTGGTAAATTATTCTATGGTAATAAAATTTTAATGATAAATTATTATCTTCTAGAATGGTAATTGATGTGCTTGATATAAAGAAAATTGAATAAATATGTGATGAATTATTATCTTCTAAAATGATTAAGTTTTGGTGTGTATAATAAATGTGTGGTATAAAGGAAATTGAATATAAATGTCCTTTTTTTTTTTAGACATCTCTTATCCTTAAGAATATCAGACAGAAATTTAAAAATTTAAAAGGATAAGTTTTTTTTTTTTAGACATCTCTTATCCTTAAGAATATCTCTTATCCTTGAGTATTCTAGTGATATCAAATAGAATTTCAGAAAGCTTGAGTATTCTCGTGAAACTTTATCATTTATAGAAATTATAATTTTATTAATTTTATTTATAAAAATTATAATCAAAATCATATTAATTTTACTTACAAAAAATATAATTAGATTCATATTAATTTTGAATTTATAAGTATTTAGCAAAATCAAATCCTCAAAGTGTAAATAGATTTTTTTGAGTACACAATTTTGAGGAAAGGTTTACACGTGGAGGGATTTTATCCTTGTGAACACTTGAACATTTGATTAATCATTGATATATAAAGACTTGAGATGGATCTAGACTATTTTTAAATTTATTTTTTTAAGTTTACATGGACCATGTAAGGGCTATGGACATGGCACATCAATTATTTGGATATTTTGATTTCCACTATGTTCAAATTTAGAAATAGAATTGGTATTATGAAGAATATTTAGTTCAATTCCCTCTATTTGTGTGATAGACCTTACATCATCATCTAACCAAATGTTATAACCTAATTGATATAATTATGAACTTACATCTTGAGCAAAGAATGAACTACTTCCACTCGGAGGGGTAACTACTTGATGTTGAACTAGAACTGGTATATCTCCTCTACACAAGAAACCATACAAAGAAAATACTTATGGGTGGAGATCAAAAGTCTTCTCATAAAAATATAAGAATTTTTTTGCAATAAGACATTTATAAAATTTAGGTTATTATAGTGTGAACTTAAAGACTCTAAGTCAAATTAAAATAAAAAAAACTCAGAACCCATCATTCTCTATACAATCTAGCAAGAATATTGAAAACTATTAAACATAATAAAGGGGGGTTATCATTCTCTATACAATCTAGCAAGAATATTGAAAACTATTAAACATAATAAAGGGGGGTTATTAAATGGGTGTAGTTTTACAGTATCAAGGGATTAGGGTTATAAGAATTGAGGAAAGTTGTTAGGTTAGGTTAGGGGTGACGGGTTATAGGTGTTAGGGGTTGGGGATTAGGGTTTATATGTGATTGGGKATAGATTTTAGGGGGGATAAATTTAAAGTTTTAGGTGATCATTGTAGTTATGAGTTAAAGTTAGGGGTGATAAACATTAAGGTTTAAAAGTGTTATGATTTATGAGGGTTATTGGATAGGATTTATAGTTTTTATGAGTCTACACACATGAGTTCAAATGAGGTTGACTCATAACCAATATAATAACATTAATAACTTGAGAGTCCCCTTTATGAGTTTCTATAAGACTTGCTCATAACAAGGAGAATGATGACAATAACTTGAGATTCCCCCTTGTCAATTTCTATGAGGATTTCTCATAACTCGGAGAATGATAGCAATAACTTGATATGCCCCCCTATAACTTCCTATGAGGGTTGCAATAACTTGATATCCCCCCCTATAACTTCCTATGAGGGTTGCAATAACTTGATATCCCCCCTATAACTTCCTATGAGGGTTGCTCATAACCAGGAGAATGATTTCAATAACTTGAGATCCCCCATATCAGTTTCTATGAGATTGTTTCATAACCAAGAGATTGACGTCAATGACTTGATATAATAGTTTCATTTTGTCTTTTGGAAAGATAATACCACATAAGTGAAATGAGTCTTGATTTCTAATGCCTTATTTATAGGGTAAGGGGGGTAAATGATTCCTATCATTATAAAAATTATAACAATAATTATTAGTTTTTAATTATAATTATTAATATTATTATTATTATTATAATAATAAATATTATTATTATAGAAAATATGATAATAAATATTAATTGTAATTGTAATTTTAACAATATTTTTTTAATATTAATTACAATTATTATTATTATTAACAATAATAATTATTATCATTCTAATAAATATAATAATATTGATTAATTTTTCAGTAAAGTGATTAGTGGTAAATTTGACACTACCACAACATCATCACGATACAAAAGCAATGCTAGAACAATGATGGATGATGTGGAAGTGACACAACAATGATGTGTCATTCAAATTAACATTGAAGTAGGTGATATTAACACAACACTTTGCCTGATGTCATCTTGAAAACGATAATGTGGCTACAATGCATGGTTGGCCCAAAGACAACGCATGCTCCATCCTTCCATCAGAATAGTCAATTCATGGTCGATGCAAGATCGACATAGATTTTGCAAAAGACAAAAAATAGATGATGCAAAATGAAGATTTGCATCGTCGTAATCATACATTTCTAAAATAAAGTGAAAAAGAGGGTCCCCTTCATTTCATTTTCACATGAGGGTGTTGAGCAGAGCTTCTTAAAGATGAAAGGGATTTGTGGGGGCACTTGACATGAGTAGGCAAGGGATATTTGTGGGGCATCACTGGATCAAAGGTAAGTTTTTTTTACATTTTCCCCCTATTTTTTTAATTTGAAAATTTAAAACAAAATCGAATTTGAATTTCTGAGATGGGCTTTGGGTTTTGGAGATGGGAGATGGGATTTGGATTTTCAAGATAAGATTTTGGTTTTTTATGGGAGATAGGATTTGGGTTTTGGAGATGGGATTTTTTTTTAAGTAGGTTTAGGAAAATCACTTCATCCCTTCCCCTTCCTCTTCCTCTTCTCCTTCCTCTCTTCATCTCCTCCTCTCCTTCATCTTATCCTCTCCTCTATCCTTTTGCTTCCTCACTTTCTCTCAGTCATTTTCCTTCTCTCCTCCACTCCCTCTCCCTCTCCCTCTTCCCCTCCTCTTTTTCTTTCCTCTTCCTCTCTCTCTTTCTCTTTTCCTTCACCCCTCTTTTTCTTCACCCCTCCTCTTATTTTTCTTCTCCCTCTCCCTCTTCCCCTTCTTCTTTTTGTAAAAGGAGATACTCAAACCAAAATAAACAACTTTTCCAAAAAAATCAAAATGCATAAAAGACATGAGTGCTAGAAAATGATTTTTTTTTCTTGAAAAAACTTAAGAGACAAGGGAACAAGAAAAGAAACAACCAACAACCAAGATATTTTTCTTTTTTTTTACTAAAAGGAAATAAAATGCAACTACAGCTACAATGCAATTTTGTATTTTCTTTTATGAAAAAGGGAAAGAAGGCAAAGAGGAAGAAAGAAGACAGCCTAGGGTCACTTGAAAGCAAAAAAGAACTAGAAGTATAATCCATCCACTCAAAGACTAACCTATCAACCCACCTAAAACCTTATATACAACAAGATCAACCAATCAAAGAGCAAGAACTTCTTAATCAAAATCCCAAGTTTACAGAGACTTGATATTACTTTCAAAGACAAAAACAACCATCTAAGGTTTAGGAAATGGTGAACATCCAACCTAGAACTTCCTAGACACCAGAAAATGGCCTTAAAAGCAATTTTTCTAGAAGTGTATGTGAATGTGTACACTACAAATTGGGTATGAACATGACWAGAATTGAAGCGAATCGTGTATATATGCGGTTCATACACAAGAAAATCACGTACAGTTAACAAAAAACTCAAAAAAGAGAAAATGAAATCAATAAGGAAGGTTCTATAAACTGGAAGAGACTTTTGAGGTAGTAAATGCTCGACAACAAGCCCAGAAAACAAGAAAGCACAAGATCCCTTAAACTAACCCAAACTAGGAGAAAAATATCCCTAGTATGGTCACCAATTATGTTACGTGATTTTAATCCTATGACATTGGGTCTATATCACAATGGATCTTAACCATATCTAAAAGACTGAACCTACCCTCCATCATACAAATCAATAAAGAAATAAGTACTTAGAAGAGAGAAAGAAGGATCTCGTACCTTATATCCAAACGTTCGATGTAGACTCTCGCTCTTGACCTTTGACTTGCTCCAGACCTTTGCCTCTACAAACCTGTAAAAGGAACCAAATAGATATTGCAACAAGGTAGTTATCAAATCAAGATATAAAAGAAATATGTGAACTTAGAGATGTATAACAAAATCAACACAAATAAACTAATTAAACACAATTGCACATAAATTGGAGGGAAAGAGAACTCTTTTATTAATCAACATGAGATAGCTAAGTTACAATATGATTGTGACTAACGACACTACCTCGAAACCAACCGCCTGAGCTCCTCCACCGAACCATTCAAGCATCAACTCAACAATAGAGTACTTACTCACATGACCCAGAAGGAATAGGAACACACCCAATGATCATATAGGATGGAGGAAGGGATACTGAAAAGTAAATTTCCAAATCAAGGGATAGTTATCAGAGATTTAGGGAATAGGGAAGCTTGCAAATGGAAAACATTTTTCTGCACCAAGGTTGTCTCTCCTCACCCACACTCCCATAGGTTCTTATATACAATCATAAATAGGGTTGAGATGGTTACATTCCATTGTATATGGGAAAATGGAGGTTTATAACCGGGAAAACCTGTAAACCCTGCCCAAAAGTACAGAATAGTTTATTTTTTTACAAAATTAGGGGTGTACACGATTTTCACACTAGAAAATAGTGTATGTACGTGAGTTGCACTTGGGTGAATACCATAGATCAACAAAAGTAGAGTTTTTTAGATGATTTTGATGAAGGAGATTGGGATTTAGCTTTGCAAGTTGAGGAATGGACTAGACCATCTCACAAATGTAGTATGGAGTGGAAATTTGTGTTATAACACCCTCTTCCTTTTCTATTTTTCTTTGACTATATTCCCCTTAGTTCTTTGGTTTCTACCAGAGAATCACGCTCCATTATAGTCAAATCAATTTTAAATAATCATTCATGATCATTCTCTTGTTGATTAAAAGGAGCATGTTGGAGAAATTGCATGTTTGTAGCAATGTGTTCAAATATATTTTATTTTCTCTTCATGTGATAGTGTATTTTGCATTTGTTCAAGTTAAAAAAGTACATCCAATTGGATCATCACATCATCACATTTTTTTTTCTCATATTTTAGGTCAAAATTGGAGACAAGTGAGTATGTAGAAATTTCATATTTCCAACTCCCTCCCCAATAATCTAAACTCCACCACTATTGAAAATATGTAATAAATCAAATTAAGTCTCTTTATTTGTACCTTATACTTTATACTTTTGTGCATCTCAATTTTTCTCCTTCTCTTAAAGTTTTATGTGAACCATGATTTTTTTTTAGCAATAAAGTCAATGTAATATTTTTTATTTATGTGAAACTAATTGTTTGGGAAGCTAACTCTTCCAAAAATTTTGATCATAATAATTGATTTTTTGACAAGATGATTCTTCCCAATCTTTGCTTGGGGCACTTGCCTCATCCTCGAAAGTATTCAGGTATTTTTGTGGCATGAATGATTTTTCTATATGCTACCAAGGAAATCCTGGAGGTGGCAGTGATAAATTAGATGTACTTGGCTTTGTCGACGCTGACTGGGTTGGAGATTTGGATCGATGGAGGTCGACCAGCGAATATGTCTTCAAGATATTTGGTGGAGCAATAAGCTGGATAAGTAAGCGACAAGGTTGTAAGCAATAGGCGGTTGTAGCCTTGTCAACAACAAAAGTTGAATACATGGTGAACACTCATGGAATCAAAGAAGAGGTATGGATTCAAAGGTTGTGTTCAAGAATCAGGTTTGAGTAGAGATATATGAAGGTAAGTTGCGACAGTCAAAGCGCAATATTTCTTGCAAAGAACCCTACTTATCATTAAAAGACTAAGCACATTGAAGTACAATACCATTTCGTAAGAGACATCGTGGAAAGTAACAAATTACTACTGGAGAAAGTAAACATGTCGGAAAACATAGTAGACTCGTTGACCAATTTTGTGAGTGTTGTGAAGTTCTCTTGGTGCAGAGAGGCAATGGGCATTGTTTCCCTAGGTATGTGAACGAAATTTCAGGAATCTCATGTTTCAACAAAGAAGACAACAAGTGGGATAATTTTGGGTTGTTATATTATTTGCAGTGAAAGTCTAGTTGAGGTTAATCGACTGGTGATCAAAGGTCGAGGTGGATAGAAATCAAGTCGAAGGTCAAGGGAGTCGATCGAGTAAAGTCGAAGTCTAAGATATCGACGACAAGTCAACCAAAAAGAGTTCGAAGTGCAGGCATGAGACAATCGACTAGAGATCGAATGAAGGTCGACTGGTAGTCAACTGGTAAACCCAACTTGGAGTCGACTGTAACATAATCCCGAGATTTGTGATATTTGTAGCCAATGATATGCATGGATCTATAAATGGTTTTGGGTGCCAATATTTATGGTTTTCCCTTTTGTAAATCCTATAAAGAGGTGTGTTGTAAAGTTGTAAAGGATAATGCATATGTAAATCTAGGTTGCTAGTCATGCATATGTAATCTAAATTGGCTACAGGGTTGTTCTTGCGCAGGCAAGAGGGTATGATTTTGATTGTTTCTTAGGTGTGGACCAAGGTTATACATGTAACCTTTTATTCTAATTGAATAAGACAACAAGAGAGCATAACTCTCAAAGGAATACCGGTTTTCCTGGTTAATGGCTTCTAGGGTAAAATCTCGGTGTATTGTGTGATTGCTTGTGTCATTTTCATTCTTGATTAAATTATTATTCTCTTCTTCTAGGATTAGTGTGGCAATGTCTTTCATTTCCTGACAGTTTTAACTACTTATGGGCCCCTTATAATGAAGGTTGACCAACTATTTTGGGACTTATTAATAAAAGGACCTTATTTACAATGAGTGACTATTAACTAACTACTTAATGAGCCTTATTGAAGGAAGGTGGCCTCATACAATAATATAGTATCTAAGTAAGGGGTTTATGGTAGGACCCTAACAGAGTAGTATTACCAATTGCTACAACTAGATTATCCCAAGAGTTTGGCAAAGAACGTAACAAGGTATTACACTTATCTTCTTCCTCCATCTCAATAACAATAGAGACAAGTTGGCATACCAAAGTATTAAAATAATTTAGATGCTCCATCATGGAGTCGCCATCCTCCATCCTAATATGATAAAACCTATTTCAAAGAAACAACTTGTTTACCAAGGACTTTAACTAGTACAAATTCCCTAACTTTTCCCACAACTTCTTTGCAATTTCTTCACTAAATACATTCAACAACATCAAATCTAAGAGGTAGAGTCAAATTGTACTTCTGGTCTTTCTTTCTATATTTTCCCAATCTTATTTTGGCATACTAGTAGGCTTTGTACCTTGATCCACAATGACCCAATATTCTTTATCTACAATAATATCTTCCATCTTTAGCTTCGATAACTCAAATCTCTTATCATTAAACATATCCATTTGTATTCTTGAATTTCTCACCATTTTATTTGCACAAGATTCATTGCGTAGATCTCCCACTCAAACAAAGGTTTATTGCAAACCCAAGATACCCTTTCTCTTCACAGATTGAGTTAAATCCTAGCAACAAAGGAATTCCCCCCTAAATCCAATAACCTTTCTCTGATACCAAATGAAGAGTTTAATAAACACACATGCAAAAAAACCAATACTAAAAAAATCTAAAACACGTGAAATAACAATGGCACATTCACATAGTACACAAATATTTACCTGCAAACCCTTAACTAAAAAACCAACCAAACTAGGAGCCACTATTTTAGGTATCTATCTCTCTAATACCAAATGAAGCCTTTGATAAACTCGTACAAGAAAATCGATATGAACGTAATCTAAAAAACACAAAATAACAATGGCACACACACTCAGTGCACAAATACTTACCCTGAAAACCCTTAACTAGGAAAACCAACCTAATTGAGAGTCGTTCCTCTCTCTATCTCATTGTATTAACTTCATCATTTACAATACATATCTAGGTATTCTATAACATCTAAAACCCTAATCAATTAACTCGTATTATATTACAACCCCAATTCCTTAACCATAATTAGTTTATAATGTGTGAAAAATCATTGGCTAAAAAGCACAAAATGGACCAAAAACAAACCCAAAATTTCCGTTCAAGGGATCCACCCCCACATGCCCCACGCCCCCTTCACTCTAGGATGAGACTAATTCTACCTACAAAGAGTACAACACATGTCCAACAAGTCGT
>SNQJ01S0032965.1:152314-180303 GCA_010110895.2 Picea sitchensis
CATATCTTCTCAACTTCTTGGACCAGATAACGTACTGAGGCGTCACTAAAACTTTCAGAATACACTGCCTTGATATCCACTTGGTGCCCCCGTCATAGAGGAGTGACGAATTCGTGTGGAGTTGTGTGTCATTCATGTGTTCGTTCCTAGAGGGATGCACATTATTGGAGGTTCCTGCAGTTGTAGAACCTGACATTGTCAGGCTGGGTCCAGAAGGACCTAGGTCGGGATTGTTGATTTGCAGAGAAAGCGGTAGAGGGGGGTCAATTCCCCTCTGTGGAAGGGGTAGACAAAACCACAACAGAGTGTTTTTCAAGCTCAGTCAATCTTCCATAGTTTTAATTAAAAAAACTACAAAAATGAATTTATATGAACTTAAGATTTATTTTAAAATAATATTTAATGCAATGTTAAAAATATAATAGTGCAATGGAACAATGCATTATAAAAGTGAATATATATATGAATTTAATCTTTATTTCCAAACAATATTTAATGCAATGTTGAAAATATAATGTGAAATGGAATGGAGAAATGATATTATCTTTTAAATGTTAAAGATATATTATTATTACACATGTTCATGATAAAAATAAAAATATAATAAGAAAAAAATAATTTGAAGGTCAAGGTCAAGCCAGACACCAAATTGATGTATGAGACCTCCCTCCCCTCATGGCCAGGGATCAATCCAGACACCAAATTGTAAATCCAGAGGCCCACGATGAGGGGTAAGGATAGACACCAAATTGGTGTATGAGACCCCCTCTGCGCTAGAGACCCACGGTTAGGGGTCAAGCGAGACACCAAATTGGTGTATGAGACCCCCTTGTTTGTGGCACAATGGACCCCCTCTGCGCACATATTTGACTGCTAAAGTCTACGGAGGTATACATATACTACACTCCTCTGGAGTTGAACTTGTAACCTCTTAGGAGGAAATGTATGTTCTTAACCATTAGACCCACTTACGATGTATAAAAAATGTAATAATACAATGAAAAGGAAAAATAATATTATTTTTTAAATGTTAAAGATATATTATTATTACACATGTTAAAGATAAAGATAGTAAAAGAGGACTCTCTCTAGAGTTCACATATTTTTTACCTAACAACTTTGGAATTTTGGAACCCTTTGCAACATCAAAATAGATCCATTTTTTTACACAGTTTTTAGTAAATGATTCTTCCTCTTGTAAAGAAGTCACAATATTATATAAACATTGTATAGCATAATGAAGTAAAATTAGGAGATATTGTGGGAATGTGTACATAGTTCTTTGTTCTTTTGGAAGGAGACAAAGTGTTAATAAGCATTGAATTGTATAGTAGGGGAAATATTGTGGAAATGTGTATATATGTTAGGAATATGTTAAGGATGGTGAAAGGAAAGAAAATGTTTCTACTCACATTCAATAAATTATGGTAATGTGTGTGCATTTTAGGAGTAGTGAAAGGAAAGGAAATGCTTGTACTCAAAGTTAAGGGATGCATGGACAATAACATCCATTTTTGGTATTGTTCATATAACTTCTTCCAATATAATTCAAGATGACTACTAACTAATTTTGACAACACTAGAACAAACAAAAACAACAAAAACTACTTACATTACATCTTAATTTGAAGCATACAAATAACACAATTTACATTTATTTTATTACACATTACATTGAAGCACACAAATGACACAACTCTTTGTGATTTGTGCTCTTTTTGGTCTTCATAAAATCTTTTATTGAACCATTATTTAAGACCATATTATCACAATAGAATTCAAGAGCCTATTATACTATAATACCTCTGGTTTACCACTTCAAAGGTCTAGTTACCAGTTTCCAACACCGTACTTTGGAGCTCTAAAGTGTTATACCATACCACTTACTGTTCTTTAGAAAACCCACTTCGGAGGTCTTAGCCATTTTTTCAAAAACAAGACTTGTGGCATTGAAGTGGTATCATGATACTTCCCAGTGGCCCAATACTATGCTTTTGTGTCCAACATGGATTATGTTTGTAATTTTTTCCAACTCACGTGGATTAACACTTGGCCTCTATCCACATAAATAAAAATTTGACGGCTATGTTGTGTAAGTACGACTTGTTGGACATGTGTTGTACTCTTTGTAGGTAGAATTAGTCTCATCCTAGAGTGAAGGGGGCGTGGGGCATGTGGGGGTGGATCCCTTGAAATAAAATTTTGGGTTTTTTTTGGTCCATTTTGTGCATTTTAGCCAATGCTTTTTCACACATTATAAACTAATTATGGTTAAGGAATTGGGGTTGTAATATAATACGAGTTAATAGATTAGGGTTTTAGATGTTATAGAATACCTAGATATGTATTGTAAATGATGAAGTTAATACAATGAGATAGAGAGAGGAGTGACTCTCAATTAGGTTGGTTTTCCTAGTTAAGGGTTTTCAGGGTAAGTATTTGTGAACTGAGTGTGCGTGCCATTGTTATTTTGTGTTTTTTAGATTGCGTTCGTATCGATTTTCTTGTACGAGTTTATCAAAGGCTTCATTTGGTATTAGAGAGATAGATACCTAAAATAGTGGCTCCTAGTTTGGTTGGTTTTTTAGTTAAGGGTTTGCAGGTAAATATTTGTGTACTATGTGAACGTGCCATTATTATTTCACGTGTTTTAGATTTTTTTAGTATTGGTTTTTTTGCATGTATGTTTATTAAACTCTTCATTTGGTATCGGAGAAAGGTTATTGGATTTAGGGGGGAAGTCCTTTGTTGCTAGGATTTAACTCAATCTGTGAAGAGAAAGGGTTTCTTGGGTTTTCAATAAACCTTTGTTTGAGTGGGAGATCTACGCAATGAATCTTGTGCAAATAAAATGGTGAGAAATTCAAGAATACAAATGGATATGTTTAATGATAAGAGATTTGAGTTATCGAAGCTAAAGATGGAAGATATTATTGTAGATAAAGAATATTGGGTCATTGTGGATCGAGGTACAAAGCCTACTAGTATGCAAAAATAAGATTGGGAAAATATGGAAAGAAAGGCCAGAAGTACAATTTGACTCTACCTCTTAGATTTGATGTTGTTGAATGTATTTAGTGAAGAAATTGCAAATAAGTTGTGGGAAAAGTTAGGGAATTTGTACTAGTTAAAGTCCTTGGTAAACAAGTTGTTTCTTTGAAATAGGTTTTATCATATTAGGATGGATGATGGCGACTCCATGATGGAGCATCTAAATTATTTTAATACTCTGGTACGCCAACTTGTCTCTATTGTTATTGAGATGGAGGAAGAAGATAAGTGTAATACCTTGTTACGTTCTTTGCCAAACTCTTGGGATAATCTAGTTGTAGCAATTGGTAATACTACTCGGTTAGGGTCCTACCATAAACCCCTTACTTAGATACGATATTAATGTATGAGGCCACCTTCCTTCAATAAGGTTCATTAAGTAGTTAGTTAATAGTCACTCATTGTAAATAAGGTCCTTTTATTAATAAGTCCCAAAATAGTTGGTCGAACTTCATTATAAGGGGCCCATAAGTAGTTAAAATTGTCAGGAAATGAAAGACATTGCCACACTAATCCTAGAAGAAGAGAATAATAATTTAATCAAGAATGAAAATGACACAAGCAATCACACAATACACCGAGATTTTACCCTAGAAGCCATTAACCAGGAAAACTAATATTCCTTTGAGATTTATGCTCTCTTGTTGTCTTATTCAATTAGAATAAAAGGTTAGATGTATAACCTTGGTCCACACATAAGAAACAATCGAAATCATACCCTCCTGCCTATGCAAGAACAACCCTGTAGTCAATTCAGATTACATATGTATGACTAGCAACCTAGATTTATATATCCATTATCCTTTACAACTTTACAACACACCTCTTTATAGGATTTACAAAAGGAAAAACCATAAATATTGGCACCCAAAAACATTTATAGATCCATGCATATCATTGGCTACAAATATCACAAATCTCAGGAGTATGTTACAGTCGACTCCAAGTTGGGTTTACCAGTTGACTACCAGTCGACCTTCATTCGGTATCTAGTCGGTTGTCTCATGCCTGCACTTCGAACTCTTTTCGGTTGACTTGTCGTCGATATCTTAGACTTCGACTTTACCCAATCAACTCCCTTGACCTTTGACTTGATTTCTATCCACTTTGACCTTCGACCGCTAGTCGATTCACCTCAACTAGACTTTCACTGCAAATAATATAACAACCCAAAATTATCCCACTTGTTGTCTTCTTTGTTGAAACATGAGATTCCTGAAATTTTGTTCACAGACCTAGGGAAACAATGCCCATTGCCTCTCTGCACCAAGAGAACTTCACACCACTCACATACTTGGTCAACGAGTCTACTATGTTTTCCAACATGTCTTCTTTCTCCAGTAGTAATTTGTTACTTTCCACCATGTCTCTTACGAAATGGTATTGTACTTCAATGTGCTTAGTCTTTTAATAATAAGTAGGGTTCTTTGCCAGAAATATTGCGCTTTGACTGTCGCAACTTACCTTCATATATCTCTACTCAAACCTGATTATTGAACACAACCTTTGAATCCATACCTCTTATTTGATTGCATGAGTGTTCACCATGTATTCAACTTTTGTTGTTGACAAGGCTACAACCGCCTATCGCTTACAACCTTGTCGCTTACTCATCCAACTTATTGCTCCACCAAACATCTTGAAGACATATCCGCTGGTTGACCTCCATCGATCGAAATGTACAACCCAATCAACGTCGACAAAGCCATGTACATCTAATTTATCACTGCCACCTCCAGGATTTCCTTGGTAGCATATAGAAAAATCATTCGTGCCACAAAAATACCTGAATACTTTCGAGGATGAGGCAAGTGCCCCAAGCAAAGATTGGGAAGAATCATCTTGTCAAAAAATCAATTATTATGATCAAAATTTTTGGAAGAGTTAGCTTCCCAAACAATTAGTTTCACATAAATAAAAAATATTACATTGACTTTATTGCTAAAAAAAAAATCATGGTTCACATAAAACTTTAAGAGAAGGAGAAAAATTGAGATGCACAAAAGTATAAAGTATAAGGTACAAATAAAGAGACTTAATTTGATTTATTACATATTTTCAATAGTGGTGGAGTTTAGATTATTGGGAAGGGAGTTGGAAATATGAAATTTCTACATACTCACTTGTCTCCAATTTTGACCTAAAATATGAGAAAAAAAAATGTGATGATGTGATGATCCAATTAGATGTACTTTTTTAACTTGAACAAATGCAAAATACACTATCACATGAAGAGAAAATAAAATATATTTGAACACATTGCTACAAACATGCAATTTCTCCAACATGCTCCTTTTAATCAACAAGAGAATGATCATGAATGATTATTTAAAATTGATTTGACTATAATGGAGCGTGATTCTCTGGTAGAAACCAAAGAACTAAGGGGAATATAGTCAAAGAAAAATAGAAAAGGAAGAGGGTGTTATAACACAAATTTCCACTCCATACTACATTTGTGAGATGGTCTAGTCCATTCCTCAACTTGCAAAGCTAAATCCCAATCTCCTTCATCAAAATCATCTAAAAAACTCTACTTTTGTTGATCTATGGTATTCACCCAAGTGCAACTCGCGTACATACACTATTTTCTAGTGTGAAAATCGTGTACACCCCTAATTTTGTAAAAAAATAAACTATTCTGTACTTTTGGGTAGGGTTTATGGGTTTTCCCGGTCATAAACCTCCATTTTCACATATACAATGGAATGTAACCATCTCAACCCTATTTATGATGGTATATAAGAACCTATGGGAGTGTGGGTGAGGAGAGACAACCTTGGTGTAGAAAAATGCTGTCCATTTGCAAGCTTCCCTATTCCCTAAATCTCTGATAAGTATCCCTTGATTTGGAAATTTACTTTTCAGTATCCCTTCCTCCATCCTATATGATCATTGGGTGTGTTCCTATTCCTTCTAGGTCATGTGAGGAAGTACTCTATTGTTGAGTTGATGCTTGAAGGGTTCGATGGAGGAGCTCAGGCAGTTGGTTTCGAGGTAGTGTCATTAGTCACAATCATATTGTAACTTAGCTATCTCATGTTGATTAATAAAGAGTTCTCTTTCCGTCCAATTTATGTGCAATTGTGTTTAATTAGTTTATTTGTGTTGATTTTGTTATACATCTCTAAGTTCACATATTTCTTTTATATCTTGATTTGATAACTACCTTGTTGCAGTATCTATTTGGTTCCTTTTACATGTTTGTAGAGGCAAAGGTCTGGAGCAAGTCAAAGGTTGAGAGCGAGAGTCTACATCGAACGTTTGGATACACGGTACAAGATCCTTCTTTCTCTCTTCTAAGTACTTATTTCTTTATTGATTTGTATGATGGAGGGTAGGTTCAATCTTTTAGATATGGTTAAGATCCATTGTGATATAGACCCAATGTCATAGGATTAAAATCACGTAACATAATTGGTGACCATACTGGGGATATTTTTCTCCTAGTTTGGGTTAGTTTAAGGGATCTTGTGCTTTCTTGTTTTCTGGGCTTGTTGTCGAGCATTTACTACCTCAAAAGTCTTTTCCAGTCTATAGAACCTTCCTTATTGATTTCATTTTCTCTTTTTTGAGTTTTTTGTTAACTGTACGTGATTTTCATGTGTATGAACCACATATATACACGATTCGCTTCAGTTCTAATCATGTACATACGCAATTTGTAGTGTACACATTCACATACACTTATGGAAAAATTGCTTTTAAGGCCATTTTCTGGTGTCTAGGAAGTTCTAGGTTGGATGTTCACCATTTCCTAAACCTTATATGGTTGTTTTTGTCTTTGAAAGTTATATCAAGTCTCTGTAAACTTGGGAATTTGATTAAGAAGTTCTTGCTCTTTGATTGGTTGATCTTGTTGTATATAAGGTTTTTAGGTGGGCTGATAGGTTAGTCTTTTAGTGGATGGATTATACTTCTAGTTCTTTTTTGTTTTCAAGTGACCCTAAGCTGTCTTCTTTCTTCCTCTTTGCCTTCTTTCCCTTTTTCATAAAAGCAAATACAAAATTGCATTGTAGTTGTAGTTGCATTTTATTTCCTTTTAGTAAAAAACAAGAAAAATATCTTGGTTGTTAGTTGTTTCTTTTCTTGTTCCCTTTCCTCTTAAGTTTTTTCAAAAAAAAAAAAATCATTTTCTAGCACTCATGTCTTTTATGCATTTTTCTTTTTTTGGAAAAGTTGTTTATTTTGGTTTGAGTATCTCCTTTTACAAAAAGAAGAAGGGGAAGAGAGAGAGGGAGAAGAAAAATAAGAGGAGGGGTGAAGGAAAAGACAAAGAGAGAGAGGAGGAGGAAAGAAAAAGAGGAGGGGAAGAGGGGAAGAGGGAGAGGGAGAGGGAGTGGAGGAGAGAAGGAAAATGACTGAGAGAAAGAGAGGAAGCAGAAGGATAGAGGAGAGGACAAGACAAAGGAGAGGAGGAGATGAAGAGAGGAAGGAGAAGAGGAAGAGGAAGAGGAAGAGGAAGGGATGAAGTGATTTTCCTAAACCTACTTAAAGAAAAATCCCATCTCCAAAACCCAAATCCTCTCTCCCATAAAAAACCCAAATCTTATCTCGAAAATCCAAATCCCATCTCCCATCTCCAAAACCCAAAGCCCATCTCAGAAATTCAAATTCCATTTTGTTTTAAATTTTCAAATTAAAAAAATAGGGGGAAAATGTAAAGAAAACTTACCTTTGATCCAATGATGCCCCACAAATATCCATTGCCTACTCATGTCAAGTGCCCCCACAGATCCCTTTCATCTTTAAGAAGCTCTGCTCAACACCCTCATGTGAAAATGAAATGAAGGGGACCCTCTTTTTCACTTTATTCTAGAAATGTATGATTACAACGATGCGAATCTTCATTTTGCATCATCTATTTTTTGTCTTTTCCAAAATCTATGTCGATCTTGCATCGACCATGAATTGACTATTCTGATGGAAGGATGGAGCATGCGTTGTCTTTGGGCCAACCATGCATTGTAGCCACATTATTGTTTTCAAGATGACATCAAGCAAAGTGTTGTGTTAATATCACCTAGTTCAATATTAATTTGAATGACACATCATTGTTGTGTCACCTCCACATCATGGAGCATTGTTCTAGCATTGCTTTTGCATCGTGATGATGTTGTGGTAGTGTCAAATTTACCACTAATCACTTTACTGAAAAATTAATCAATATTATTATATTTATTAGAATGATAATAGTTATTATTGTTAATAATAATAATAATTAATAATTATAATAATTGTAATTAATATTAAAAAAATATTGTTAAAATTACAATTACAATTAATATTTATTATTATATTTTCTATAATAATAATAATATTAATTATAATAATAATAATAATAATATTAATTATAATTAAAAACTAATAATTATAGTTATAATTTTTATAATGATATGAATCATTTACCCCCCTTACCCTATAAATAAGGCATTAGAAATCAAGACACATTTCACTTATGTGGTATTATCTTTCCAAAAGACAAAATGACACTATTAATTCAGTATCACGAAGCCCATACTTGGATCATCCCACTTGAACTAAAAAGTTCTTGACAAAGTAATCATGTAGAATGATTTCTAAATTAATCATCAATTAATTTTCCTAATCATGAACTAGCCTTATAGAAATTGATTGGGGGAAATATCGAGTCATTGACGTCAATCTCTTGGTTATGAAACAACCTCATAGAAACTGATATGGGGGATCTCAAGTTATTGAAATCATTCTCCTGGTTATGAGCAACCCTCATAGGAAGTTATAGGGGGGGATATCAAGTTATTGCAACCCTCATAGGAAGTTATAGGGGGGGGATATCAAGTTATTGCTATCATTCTCCGAGTTATGAGAAATCCTCATAGAAATAGACAAGGGGGAATCTCAAGTTATTGTCATCATTCTCCTTGTTATGAGCAAGTCTTATAGAAACTGATAAAGGGGACTCTCAAGTTATTAATGTTATTATATTGGTTATGAGTCAACCTCATTTGAACTCATGTTTGTAGACTCGTAAAAACTATAAATCCTATCCAATAACCCTCATAAATCATAACACTTTTAAACCTTAATGTTTATCACCCCTAACTTTAACTCATAACTACAATGGTAACCTAAAACTTTAAATTTATCCCCCCTAAACTCTATCCCCAATCACATATAAACCCTAATCCCCAACCCCTAACACCTATAACCCATCACCCCTAACCTAACCTAACAACTTATAACCCTAATCCCTTGATACTGTAAAACTACACCCATTTAATAACCCCCCTTTATTATGTTTAATAGTTTTCAATATTCTTGCTAGATTGTATAGAGAATGATGGGTTCTGAGTTTTTTTTATTTTAATTTGACTTAGAGTCTTTAAGTTCACACTATAATAACCTAAATTTTATAAATGTCTTATTGCAAAAAAAATCTTATATTTTTATGAGAAGACTTTTGATCTCCACCCATAAGTATTTTCTTTGTATGGTTTATTGAGTAGAGGAGATATACTAGTTCTAGTTCAACATCAAGTAGTTACCCCTCCAACTGGAAGTAGTTCATTCTTTTCTCAAGATGTAAGTTCATAATTATATCAATTAGGTTATAACATTTGGTTAGATGATGATGTAAAGTCTATCACACAAATAGAGGGAATTGAACTAAATATTCTTCATAATGCTAGTTCTGTATCTAAATTTGAACATAGTGAAAATCAAAATATCCAAATAATTGATGTGCCATGTCCATAGCCCTTACATGGTCCATGTAGACTTAAAAAATTAAATTTAAAAAGAGTCTACATCCATCTCAAGTCTTTATATATCAATGATTAATCAAATGTTCAAGTGTTCACAAGGATAAAATCCGTCCATGTGTAAACCTTTCCTCAAAATTATGTACTCAAAAAAATCTATTTACACTTTGAGGATTTGATTTTGCTAAATACTTATAAATTCAAAATTAATATGAGTCTAATTATATTTTTTGTAAGTAAAATTAATATGATTTTAATTATAATTTTTATAAATAAAATTATAATTTCTATAAATGATAAAGTTGTACTATAATACTCAAGCTTTGTGAAATTCTATTTGATATCAATATAATACTCAAGTTTTCTGAAATTCTATTTGATATTATTAAGAATAAAAGATATTAAAAAACTGACATTTATATTCAATTTCTTTATATCACACATTTATTATATACATGGAAACTTACCCTTTTAAATTTATGTATGATATTCTTAAGGATAAGAGATGTCTTAAAAAAAGGACATTTATATTCAATTTCCTTTATACCACACATTTATTATACACACCAAAACTTATCATTTTAGAAGATAATAATTCATCACATATTTATTCAATTTCCTTTATATCAAGCAAAACAATTACCATTCTAGAAGTTAATAATTTATTACTAAAATTTTATCACCAAAGAATAATTTACCAATGTATATAAGTTTTTTTAATAATATTGTTAACATTAATTTTTTCTTTTCAACAATAAATATCATAAGAAACTCACAACCAGACACCCTACTTCACCACTTCATAGATAATATAAATACTAAACCACAACCAGACACCCTACTTCATAGATGATATAAATGCTAAACCACAATCAAACACTAGACTTTAACTAGTGACCTTTCACCAACTATGTTATCCCATGGGACTATTATTACATACATCAATTCTTACGAAATATAGTTTACCAAATATTGCTTACATCAAGAGAAAAAGCTTACCACGTGATTATGACATTGTAATCTTACAACTACTCAAAGTTGCAGGTGCTGTTAAAAGAGAAATTGTCGTGGTAGATCATAGACTGTTAGATGTGAACGCATGATTTATAATCTATTTGTCCTAGCATTCATTCAAGTTGAGCTGGATACATGAAATCTAAATGCAATAATTTGATGGCTGTCTATATCCAATCTGCTATACAATATTCAATCTGCTATACAATATTGAATACAGTTGTTGATTTATAATCATTTGTCTTAATATTCAATGCTGGATACATGAAATCTAAATGCAATTGGATAGCTATCTATATCCAATCTGCTACACAATATTGAATAGATTTAGGATCCAATCTGCTACACAATATTGAAATCTACTACACAATATTGAATACACAATATTGAATAGATTTAGGATCATTTGTCTTAACATTCAATGCTGTATAATAGGCTAAATATTTTTCACCTTGATTTGATACGACAAGAAAAATGAAAAATCATGATTTGATAGGATTTGACGCACAGAAATCATGATAAAAATAACCAATTATATTTTCTATGCTATGACGTATACTGCTTGGAGATGAGGATTGGCATTGCCAGTTCCATTATTTTGTTATATATGCACCAGAAGAACTTGTATTATCATACTTTCGTTGGCCTGCAAAAAGGTTAATATGGAGAGGAGCAGGATTCTGATAATTGGAGCAACAGGCTACATTGGTCGTCATATTGCCAAAGCCAGCCTTGCTCTGGGCCATCCCACCCACCTTCTCGTCAGAGACTCCACAACTTCTTCTAATTCTGAGAAAGACCAGCTTCTGGAATCCTTCAAGGCCTCAGGTGCTAATATCGTCCATGTAAGTAAATTCACCAGATAGTAGATGCCCATGCCCAATAAAATCATTTAGATGATGTAGGCACAGTTTATTGGAAAATGAATGTGTCGATCTGGTGCTGCAGGGATCGCTGGAGGACTCTTCGAGTCTTGTAGAGGCAATTAGAAAAGTGGATGTAGTTATCTCCGCAATAGGTGGAGGTGCATCACAAAAGCAAGTACTAGATAGTTGTATGGACCCTTTTTTGCTTCAGCATAATATTATCAAGGCTATCAAACAGGTTGGAACAATTAAGGTATGTGATATATAATAATAATAATTTAATTTTAAGGTTTAAATTGGTGTATGAGATTTTTTTCTCTTAATGATTTGATTGGTATATATACTTTACTTTTTCTAGATTTGAACTGACACTAAATTGGTGTATGAGACCTGTTTTTTCCAAAGATTTGATTGGTATACATATCCTACCCTCTTTGGATTTGAACTGACACCAAATTGATGTATATGAGACCTCTTTCTCCCAAATATTTGAATGATATATATATCCTATTCTTCTGGATTTGAACTTGTGATCTTTTAGAAGAAAACACATGTTCTTAACCATTAAAACCACTCAAACTATATATATGTATTACATATTTCATGTATACTGGATTCATATTTCACTGTAAAATGCAATTTTTTAAAATCAATGATATCATAATGTATTCATTCTTAATTGTAAATTTCACTAACCATGAATGCCTACAATTTACTTCATCATGGATATTCGCAAATCAGTATTTAAAGGTCGATAAATGTTTAAGGTTTCTCATGGAATTTTAATTAACCAAACATCGTTGAGGCTGGAATTTTTTTTGATAATACAGAGATTTTTGCCAGCCGAGTTCGGGAATGATGTTGATAGAGTGGATGCAGTGGAGCCTGCAAAGAGTTCGTACTTTGCAGTAAAAGTTGAACTTCGTCGTGCAATTGAAGGCCAAGGCATTCCTTATACATACATTTGCTGCAACAGCTTTGCTGGGCTTTTTGTCTCAAATTTAGGGCAGATGGAACTTCGAGTTCCTCCTAGAGATAAAATGAAAATACTTGGCAATGGGGATGCCAAAGGTGTGTACATAAAAAAAATTAGTTGGTACTTGCTGTTTCCTGTTCAGAACAGTCGATTTTTTTTTATGTATAATCAAATTTTCATATTTAAAGATTTGGTTTCTAAATGATATGCAGCTGTGTTTATGACTGAGGAGGATGTTGGAATGTTCACAATCAAAGCAGTGGATGATGAGAGAACTCTGAACAGGACATTACATTTCAGGCCTCCTGTCAATACTTTGTCCTTCAACGAGCTTGTAGCTCTGTGGGAAAAAAAGATCGGCAAAACTCTTCAGAAAATTTTCATACAGGAAGACCAACTTCTCAAATTAATTGCAGGTTAGAAGTTCAAACTTACAACTCAATTTTATTTCCATTTTTATCACATAATACAGCACAATATTTTTATTTAAAGTTTGTATAATTGGTCGAAGAATTTTCTCAAGATGGAAAAGTCCCGAGGAAAATTGACTGAAATCTTGGACGCGTTATTGAGACAGAAGCACCGTTCGCTGTGGGTCTTTTATTGTCATTACGATACTCATTTTTCGTTAAGGGAGACCAAACAAACTTCAAAATTGGAGCTGAAGATGCGGAAGCCGTTGAGCTGTACCCGGATGTGAAATACACCACTGTAGAAGAATACCTTGACCAGTATGTGTGACTTTTCACTGTAATAACAAGAGCAAGAGCCTGGGCTTGGAAGTCCCTTGCCATGTCCTGTTTTCAATGTGATCAGAATTTATGTAGAAATGGAGAAGATATATACACAAGATAGTATGAGGAAGTGCATTTGGCTGTATGAAGAAGACTCACTTTTACAAAATAAGTATATATATAGAAATTTAACAATAAGTTTGTACAAAATGTCATATAATAGTATATAAGTTGTCAAAGTTTCAAATAATGGTGTGTAATTTTAGTGGGCTTAATAAATAAGAATATATATTTATGTTTCTGAAATCTTATCATATTTACGTTTCTTAAATCTTATCACATGTTCTTTTCCTTGTTAAAAACATAATAATACATTGTAAAAGTAATATATATTTATGTTTCTGAAATCTTATCATATTTACGTTTCTTAAATCTTATCACATGTTCTTTTCCTTGTTAAAAACATAATAATACATTGTAAAAGTATATATATATATATATATATATATAATTTATATATATAATTTGTAAAATTTAGTGTTCAACAAATTCTTAAGTTTAGGAGACCATGACACTCTCTTAGGTTCCAAAAGCTAAAAACCTTTCCCCAGTGGGGAAATCATGCATAATGTATGTGTTTTTGACTTACCCATAAATTGTAATATATAGTTAAAAGTCTAAGGTGGCCATAGCCATGTTTGTAAACTAGAAAAAACATTTGCAAAATATCTGAAAACTTTGAAATATTTTAAAAAGTCCTAGGAACACGAGGTCCCATTTTTGGAGGGTTACCCATAGTGGAGGAAGCTCCAGGACTTGTGCCAACAACAAGAACGCCAACATTTAGACTAGTGGATGGAGCGCTAGGACTGAGACCAATGCTAGCAACAAGTGGTTGAAAAACGCCTCCATGTTTGCGTGCTAACCAGGTTATAACCATCTCCATTCTGCCCTTAAGCTGATGAAAGTCCTCTTCTTTGGGAAACATGTCGAGTGCAACCATTGTTTTGACATGCCAATAGAGCTCGAGGGCATGGAAATGCTTGGAGTTTTTGGTCCTGGAACAAACCGGAACCGAAATCACTCTCCCTACTTGGAAATCAGCTTCTACATCCTCCGTGAATTCCCAAACTAGGAGGACCTAAGCTTTTAGGGATGACATGGCCACTTTGTCATCCCTAGGCACACGGTTTTCATAATGCTCTGCAGCTTCCAGTGTTGCCTTTGCTGCATGAGATGGATTAGCCCTAGACAGACCAACTCTTGAAGAGCGGGGATTATGACCGCAAGGTGCCATTGAAGGGGAGAATAGGACAAAAGGAGTGACATACTAGTAGATAGAGGCCATGCAAACCAGCATGAAGGTATTCAACAGAGCCAAGTAGCAGATGTGAGAGTTGCAATTGAAAGCGAGGGGCACCTTTAAATTTTCAACGAACTTACCAATTCTTCTATCATTCTCATGACGAACCATGATGATCGGCTTCATGGGAAGAAGCTCCCCAATTCCCATTCGATTGGTTATTCCTGTCCTTGACATCAAATATTACAGTGGTTCATTCATCAACATGATGATCATGCGAGTGCAAAACTTGTGGAGAGACTGAGTATTCCTTCTCTCCTGCATGTGAACAATCTGGAACCTCTTGTCCATCCTTAACACATTCAACCTCATAATGACGTTGGGTACTATCACTTCTGGAAGCTGCAGAGACCGGTTGAGGTGGGAGCTCTGGAGTAGCGGTGGAGGTGATATTCAGGTTGCCAAGATGTGACAGATGGGTTCCCAATGCACTTGGGCCATGCACCACATGTTTAGCAATCGCCATTTGTGCATGCATGCAAGCGGACACCCCGTATGTGGAGTGGAAATCGAATTGTGCTAAAGATAGAAAATTTTTCTTGAGCAAGGAGTGAGGGAGATCTTCCCATGCTGAGTCTAGGGCCACTGAAGGAGTATCATAGCTTGTGTTTTCCAGAAAATATGCCACTTTATTCACTAACATTTTAACATGAGAGGGAGCAAGACCAGGGAGGCTTGGGAGGAGATAGGCCATAGTGTTAATCAAGGTTTTGAAACACCAGTGGGAAGAGAGTTTGGAGGGAGGGGAACCACATTGAAGATTGGTAAGAATATGGATGATGAGTTGGGAATCACCTTCAATTATAAATTGGGATTGGGGAAGTCAGATGACAATTTGGACACCTATTGACGGGCGAAATTGACCGCTCGTCAACTGGAGGAGTGAATCCGGTCCGGAGTTGTCTAATTAACCCAAGCCGTTTGGATTAATTCACTCCGACGGGTTTTGCGGCTCCGTTGGCCGATCTAATTCCTAAAGAAAGAAAAAAAAAATAACTAAAGGAAAACAATAACCTAATAAATAACAATCACTAAAAACTATATGTACATCTAAGTAAAGATATATGTACGATTTATTTAACTGAAATTATAATCAATGCTTTATATAAAATCTGTACAAAACACGAGTTTTAAACCGAATGTAGATTGATTCCTTTAACAACAATAATAAAGAAAGTGAAAACACTATCTAATTTTTTTGGTTTGTTTTCGTAAATATATACACTCATGAAATCAAACATTAAACTACCTAATTGAACAAAAAATAATAGATAGTAGAAAATGTTTTAAAATTGAAAACTTCCATATTTAGCAAGCTAACGAAATCAAATAATAGGCTAACCTTTTATTTGCATCTAATGTCTGTTCAGTATTGAATTTCCAGCCACCTTCATCTGAAAAGTAAACCTGTAACAAATCTTTGATATTGCTTCGAATAAATGTGAAACACCAATGCTGGAGATTGAATTATAATAACATAACATAAAAGGGACATAGTTACAATAATCTTATGATTTGCAAGTAGTTACAATGAGATAATTCTTATAAAAACTTGCATGTAAGCGTTCAACATAAATTAGAGATAAATCTCCTAATTTAATTTGAATAGATGATCACTGCATATATATTGTATCTGAAACATAAGATATGGGCAACATATAAAATGAATTATGTCAAATGATAATAAATCACGACGAAGAAAGAAATCATCATCTATTATCTAATCAACATAGACATAACCTGAATCAAAACATCATACAGAGAAGCTAAAGCTGTAACATGTACTCAGTTTCATTCAAGTCTGCAATAAAAACGCCCATACTCTTGCCCCAGGTTGAGATGATCAAATGTTTACAAAATAATATGTTTATACAGGTTTCAGGAAACATAACTGTTTGCTGTTGATAAGATCAATTTGTTTCAAAAATATGGGGAATGCAACCACCCTGATTTCACTAGATATCAAAACACTATTAACAGTCTAATCCTGTTTACTCAAAATACAAAATTGATATGGCTGGGAGACCTCAAAAGTGTCTCATATCATCTTTGAAATCACAGGCTCCTTAATTATCCTGTAAACAAATAAAAATCAGAATATCTCAGATATGTTTTCAATTATCAAATCAAACAATTCGAATTTTCTTAACTGGCTACAGAATCTTGCGATTCTGTAGCTAGTTATAATAGCAAATGAAATCATATTTTATTAAATAAACAAAACAGACTTAATCTTAATAAGAAAAATAGTTTATTCAATCAAATCGAATATCCTAACTTAAGAGTGACACAATCATGCTAAAAATTAAAAATATCATACCTCAAATCATGAAATCAAAATGGATCAAGAAATTTTGGAATTAACAATAGCTGTTGCTGCCTCTACGTTTTTGAAAATGACACGACCTGTAGTTTTCAAGCGTTTCTCCTTCCCTTGGACAATGGATTCAAGTCTGTTGTTTTCATTTGTCAACATATCAACTTGGTCTCTTAAAGACTTGAGTCATGACTGTAGCAATGGAACATCGGTATAGTACCTGTCGATCCATGATCGACACACATCACATTGTGACTATAAGGAATTTGCATTAGCACTAACAACATTATGGGTCGGAGAATCCTCCGTGCGAATGGTAGACTTATCACAGAGATGGATGCCAGGAAATTCTGGGTTGTCCTTTAGACAAGGACGCAGATTGTTAACATAGTCATAGGGTCGGTCAGGGTATAGCCCGAATGACTCGGGGTCCTCTTCAGCCAGGAATTTATCAATTTCTGAGTCTGAATCTTCACTCACTTCAATCGTGTTGATTGTGTCTGCACGGAGTTTTGTTTTGTTTCGAACACAACGAGAAATTAAACGACCAGCTCTTTTGTTCTTGAAATTGACATCAACACTGCCTTTTAGCTTCTTTCCTGTAGGTTTCTTAACAGTTTTAGTGCAATCCTTTGGATGTGTAACTGGTCGACTGTCCTATTGAATGACATTAGGGTATCTCGAGGGTTCGTTATTAGGAGAAAAATCACAGGCCTGGAGCATTGGAGAAGAGGCCGTAGGGTTCACAAGGGTTTCCACAATGACTGGCTTATCTACCTGTCCCAACTCATGGTTACGAAAACCATTTCGTGTAATGAACGCATCCCAACAATTGTTTTGTGACTGTAGCTGGTGCATGAGGATGATTTTAATCAGACCATGATGAAATAAACTCGAATCTGACCTCTGTTTCCTAAATCGTTTACCCATTTTATACAGACTTCTGAGCAAGTAGTAAGGCATATTCAACGGAAAACCAATAAAACTCATAAGCAGGCGTAGATGATATAGGAAAACAAGTCTGAATCATCCCTCACAAGTAATGAATTGCTTCACTACAACAAGTAAATCATGCCACCTAGGTTTCAAGAATGAAATTGGCATACCTCGATCACAACTGTTATTTTTCGTGAGGTAAACAGTAAAGTCCATGGGACTTCCTCCACTTTCGCATTCTTGAACCATTTTTGACCAACTGCTGGTAATCCCATGGCTTGGCTTAAGAAATATTCTGTTACTTCTAATTGCACATGACCGATCTTTGCCCTACAACCATCAAAGGTTAAGGCAAACTCTTGGGCGACCTGAAGGTTAAAACCCTGAAATTTTTCGATGAACAAATGCCAACCATTCCTTTCCAAATCTTCCCAACCATTCCTTTCCAAATCTTCCTGAGCGTTATCATACGAGAGCAAGGTTTGGACGCTGTTCAGTTCGACCCTTACCACTGGAGCCATGCTAAACGGATGGGTAATCAACACAAAACACACAGTTAGGGTTTGCAAAAACGCAACAGATCCATATCCCTGAGCCTTATCAATACATGCTATGATAATTCAAACGATGGGCAAGGTGTTAATCACAACGCGTGTGAGAAAATTCGTGAAGCCCAAGACCATGCTCAGGAGTAATGGAATTCTGTACTACGTATGCCACCTTGGCATTGGGTACATGCTAGGACCAGAGTACTTGAAAACATAGTGTGCGCATCAAAGTTTGATTGCAAAGATAGGTGAGTTTACAAAAATTGAATAGCCAAAGGTTTCATGAAAGAAATATGATCAAACATCAAACTAAAATCAATACAAAAATCAAATATAAATTGATGGGGGTCTTTCGTTCCAACAACCATAATTTTCTTAGGTACTCTTAGGATCGAAAGGCTCACAAACAATGAGAGAAACATACTCATAGCAAGAAACCATAATTCTGTAATAAACCACATGCTTTTAATGAAATTTTAAGACAGAATAGTAACGATAGTTGCAAGTTTTCATGTTTTCAGTCATGAAAACGAAGCACGAATAGATGGTAGGTAAAATGCGGCGATTTATAACTGTCGTTTAGAGAAACACTTATGAAGAATAATAAAATTTCATAGAATCTGTGTAGGCAACTTATACAAATAATAATTATATAATCTCTGCCAACAAGACCTTGGAGGAGGGCCCACAACTCTGCAACATTATTAGATTTTATCCCAATATGGACAACATATATGTGGATAATGTTACTCGTACAGTCTCCGAAGATGCCTCCAAAGCTGGTGGGACCAGGGTTTCCTTTTGAGGCTCCATCAAAATTCAATTTGACAAAGTCTGAGGGAGGGGGGGTCCAATGAGTAGGTATGGATGGATGCGATGAAGAGTGTTGGGAAACAAGCGAGGGTGAGGAGGCGACAAAAATCTAGGTCTTGAAAAGAGGTTGTTTGGAGGAGTGGCATTATATATATTTAGCGATCCAATTTTCTTTTAAGATAGTCTCTTACATGTTCCTTTTGATCTTGCTCCATACAATGTTTTGAGGATTCGATGGGTTCTTAAAGATTCATCCATTTCTCTCTTTCCAGATCTCCCAAACCAGAAAACCAGGGAAGAGCTTCCATAATCGATTGAGGATCAGACTTTTGAAGTAGGAGTCCCTCCAGGACGCAATGGTGGCTTTGATGGAGTCCCTAAATCAATCTGATTGATGAAAAGCTATGGCTCCTCTATCCCAAATATCATTGTTGTAGACACATGCATTGAGGAGGTGATCCAAGGTTTCGTTGCTTTGATGGCATAACATGCATATGCATGGTCCCCAAAATCCTCTTTTACATAGATGATCCCATGTGAGGATTTTTTTGTGAGCCACCTGCCACAGGAAGATTGCTACTTTCTGCTAGAGGTTGGCTTGCCATATTGTTTCTCATATATTCTCTACTGGAAGGTTTGGGTGATGAGTGACCAAGTGATAAGCGTATTTTAAGGAGAAGTTTACAACTGAGAGATATTCCCATCGGAGAATGCCAGATTGAGCTGAGATTTTGATTTTTCTTTGCTGCAACAACTGATTTAAGGAAGATAGATGGGATCGACTCTAAAGGGGAAAGTGGTCTGGTTCAATCTGCCATATGTGGCAATTCGAAATGATTGGTATAGGAGATCAATAATCATTGACTAGATGAACTTGGTGGGTTTAATGGGGATGCTTCAACGATAGGAGTCTTCTATATGATTGGATGGGGATGGTAATTGTTGCCAAGGATGCTCCCAAAAGAGAGTTGATTTTCCATTTCTTATCTCCCAAAAATTATGTTGTTGTATGAGTCATCTAATCTGCCATGACGAGTTCCAGATAAGAGAGCTCAGAGTATGATTCACCATTCAGATAAGTTCATCTGAGCTATAAGTTGATCTGTATATTTTGTTTCCAGAGTTCACCTTTTTGTTGAAGCCATTTCCACCAAAGTTTTTCCACTAGGGTATTGGAAAGAATTTTGGGATCCCCAAGTCCTAACCCTCCCTAAATTTTGGGTAAGAATAAAATATTCTAGGCTATGAGGGCCCATTTCTTTTTAATCTTGAGCTCCTTTCCATAATAAATTTCTTTGAAGTCCTCTTGCAACTCACAGGATTCTTTTTGGTGCATCCAGTGCCGAGAAGAGATAGAGGGAAATAGCATGAATAATAGATTTGAGAAGGATAAGGTGGTTTGCAAAGTTGAGAGGGAGGAAGGTCCAGCTGGATAAATTCTTGCTAAGATGGGAGAGAAGATCTTCCCAAGTGATATTGTGAATCCTTGAAGTCAACAGAGGAACTCCTAGATATTTGGCTGGAAGGGAGATCCTAGGAAAACCTAAGATGCGAGACACATGGAATTGCACTGACAGAGGGGTATTGAAGAAGAAGATCTGAGACTTTAACTGATTAATTGAAGTTCCCGAGGCTTTCATGAAAGTATCAAGCACCAATATGAAATATCGATCCTCCTTTGCAGAAGGGATGCCCATGAGTAGGGTGTCATCCACGAATTGGTTATGGGTTAGAGGATTAGCCGAGTGATGCAATGAAAAACCTTGGAGTTTATGATTTTCAGTGACTGCAACCCAATCCTTCAGCCATAAAAATGAATATGAAGGTGGAGAGGGGGTCATCTTGACATATTCCTTGGGAGGGTTGGAAGGGTGAGGAAGAAGATCCATTGATCAAGAGAGAAAAGAAGGTTGAGGAGATGAGGCCAAGTATCCAATGGATCCAATCATGGTGAAATCCAAAAGCTTTAAGGATTTCTTTTATATATTGCCAACTGAGTTTATCAAAATCCTTGGACATGTCCAATTTGATAAGAATGCATGGGGTTTTCGTGGTTTTTAAATAATGGGCTACTTCATGGGAAAGGATGATGCTGTCCAAAATTTGACGTCCTTCAACATATCTTGACTGTTCAGGAGCAATCAGACTTGGAAGGAGAGGTTTAAGAAACAAAGCAATGACTTTAGAAATGATTTTATAAATCACATTGCATAGGGCTATGGGGCATAATTTATTAGGATTGGTTGATTTTTCCTCTTTAGGGATTAGATTGAGGAAAGTTTCATTCAGAGCAGGGAGGACCCCCAACATCCTTTGTGATTCTTGAACAAGGGCCCAAACGTCCACCTCTATAATCGACTAACAATTATGAAAAAGTTCGAAGTAAAGCCATCCAGGCCAGGAGCCTTCCCAATAGCTAGACTAAAGTTTGATGTCTCGACTTCCTCAAGGGAGATCAATCTAATTAGATTGGTATTTTTTTCATCTATCAATAGATGAGGGATTTGTTGAACAATAGCTTGAATAGATTCTGAGCGGTCTAGAAGAGGTTCAACTAGAATATCCTGGAAAAAAGTGGTTAATTCTTGCTCAATATTAGAATGAAAAGTTATCTTGTTACCTTTCTCAGAAATGCGATTAGTGATGCGATTGGAGTGGCGCCTTTGGATCATTGAGCAATGGAAGAATTTTGTATTATGTTCTCCTTCTTTGAGCCATTTCACCCTCGATTTTTTCATCCATAGGATTTTCTCTTGCTTTTGTCTTTCTAAAATATGATCAACTAGAGTTTGTTCTTGCAGAGCCAAATCTGGAGATCGACCATGAGAGATAATTTGTTGTTGAATCATTTCCATTTGTGATCTTATAAGACGTTGAGCTTGAAATATATTTCCAAAATTTGTCTTGTTCCATATCTTGATACATTGTTTAAGGAACTTGAGACACTGTTGAAAGCGATACATGAAGGAGCCTTTTATTGACTGAGATTCTTCCCACCAAGCCTGCACATTTCTCAGAAAACATGGGTTAGAGAGCCAAAATTTATCAAACCAAAAGGGGTTCTTGAGAGGCTTGTTGAGAGTGTCAAGAGAAAGGAAAATTAGCCAGTGGTCGGATCCTGTAGTCGGTAAGATAGTGGTTTCCATGTGCTAGCCTGTGAGCATAAGGGGTTCTGATACAAGAAACTTGTCCAATCTGCTAGCTACCTGATGGGAGCCTCCTCTTCAGTTGTTCCATGTGAAGGTTCCATTTCTTGTTTCCAGATCAATCAACTTTTGGTCCTGGATGAAATCCTTGAAGGATAGATGTTCCACATCTAGGCATCTTAGTCCTTTTTTTTCTTCCAAGGAGGTAATGAGGTTGAATTCACCTTCCACTATCTAGTAGTGAGGGGAGGTTAAATCAGAAATATATTGAAGTTTTTGTAGAAATTTGAGCTTTTCCCCAGTTTGATGTGGCCCATAAACATTGGTGATGAATACTAAGGTTCTCTCCCCCAGGGGTTGGAATTTTGTGGTGATGTTGCGCTTCATACATAAGAAATTCAAAACAAGAACCTTGACTAGATTCCATAGGATTTTTAGGCCTCCTACTGGTCCTCTCGATTCAATTTCCATATAACATCCATTTTTCCATATTTTTGGGAGAAGGTTCCCCAATACTCTTCTGAACATTTTGTTTCTTGGAGAATCATTATGTCAGTGTTTTCATATTGAAGCTTGTTTCATAAGAGTGTGTGCTTGCTCTTACTGTTTGGTCCTCTTATATTCCATGAGACTACTAACATGGGTAACCTTGGGAGGGTTGGAATGAATCCATGATGAGATCATTTTTCCCGGAATTAACCAAAATTTCCCTTATTTCATGAAGAAGTTGATGGTTGGATTTGCAACCTCTTCTTTTGTCCTCCTTGGGAAATTGTTTTTTCTTGAGTTTGTTGGGGTGAATTCCAAGATTTGGATTAGGGGTTTGGGAAACAAAAGGGTCTGGGGATTTATTTCTTCTTCGGTGTAGAGAATTCCTGACCACCTGAATATGATTTGGAGGAATTGATTGCATATCTTGTCTTTTGACAACATCTACAATGTTTTGAAGGTCTATACCTTTGAGTTCCATTTCTGTTGTTTCAACTTTTAGACCATTGTCTAAGGACAACATCATATTGGCATCCTCCAAGGGAGGTAATCCATAAATGGGATAAGATATTTTTGGCTTCTTAGAGTCATCGGGATGGGGAGGTAATTCGTCAAATTTTTTACTTTTCAGATTGCTGGTGGAGGGGGTTCCATTACTAATCTCAGAAGCGTTTGGGGGTAGGGAATTGAGGGCTTTGAAGTTGTTCTTTTGACCATAAATTTTTAAGAGTCATGAGGGTCTAGTGGGTATCGATTTTTGGTTGGCTCTTCGGCGAGGAAGTATCTTGGTGTAGTCTTCTGCATCCTTCTCCAAATATGGTTTGGAGGGTTTGGGAGGGTTTAACAGAGGATAGTCGCGGTAAAGATGGTCATGCTCATGACAATGTTTACATTGGAAGGGGATGGATTCATATTTTAGGGTTTGGATCCAAGTAACATCTTGGAAAGTCAGACATATTGATTCCAGGATTGAATTGAATACATTCATATAGATGCATATGCAGGCGTAGGCACTGTAATGATCCTCCTTGGTGGCTTCATAGGATTTGAAAAAGGTGCCTAGGGTGTTCCATATGCCTTATATAATCTCTTCTTCCCAATATTCTTGAGGTAGGGAATATACACATACCCAAATGAGGGAAAAGGAAAAATCCTCTTTATTTGGATTGAAATTTTCCTTCCAATATTTTAGGTGTAACCTTGCAGAACTGCAGAAGTAAGGGTTGGTTTTGAAGATTTGGTCACGTTCCTTGGGGTTTTCAAAGATGACCATGAAGAAACCTTTGGACCCTAGATTTAGATCAATGTGACATGTAGGTTTCCATCTAGAAGTAACCCAAATAACTAAATCCTTCTTAAGTGGCTAGAGACCCAAGAATTTACCTATGAGCGGATGGTACTTCATGTATTGTACATATCTGCTCAACTTCTTGGACCGGATATCGTATTGAGGCATCACTAAAACTTTCAGAATACACTGCCTTGGTATCCACTTGGTGCCCCTGTTAGAGAGGAGTGATGAATTCGTGTGGAGTTGTGTGTCATTCATGTGTTCATCCCTAGAGGGATGCACGTTATTGGAGCTCCCTGCAATTGCAGAACCTGAAGTTGTTAGGCTGGGTCCAGAAGGACCTAGGTCGAGACTACTGAGTTGTGGAGAAAGCGGTGGAGGGGGGTCAAATCCCCTCTGTAGCGCCATTGATAGAGTTTCATAACTATGAATGTGACAAGGGTAGATGAGGTCCCAAAGGGGGGAATATGGCCCTAACATGAAGGTGGCTAGGGTAGAGGCAAGGGCCCAACAAAAGAGGGAATTGGTGACCTAGGGGGAGATGGGGATAAAGGAAGAGGAAAGCAGGGAGAATTCAAGGGGGGAGGGTGAGTTCATATAGATGGGGAGGAGGAGAGGATGTGAGGAAGAGCAAGTGAAGAGAGGGAGATAGGTGAGACCAAGCGATAAAAACATGAGGGGGTTGGATGAGAGGGGAAAAGGGGGAGGAGGTGAGAAGAGGTGAAGGTTAGATAAAGGAAATTATGGAGGATCTAATGGGGATGGGGTACCAAGATGAAGGTTGAGGAGGATAGGAGTCTATGGAGGGATAGAGGGTAAGGAAGGATATGGTGGGATAAGGAGGTGAGAAGAGGCAAAGGGAAGATGGGTAGGGGAGGGACAATGGTGGGCATGAAGGAAAGGAGGGAAAATGCAATGAAGGATTGGGAGAAGAGTTGATAAGAGAGGGAATTTGGATGGGCATAGGAGGAAAATGGTGAGGGGGGAGAAGAGAGGGAGATAAGTCAGACTAGAAGAGGTAGGAATGAGGGTGTGGGGTGAGAGGGGGAAAGTGGTAGGAGGTGAGAAAAGGTGAAGAGTAGATGGGTATGGGAGGGGGAGTGGTGGGCATGAAGAAAATGGGGAAGGAGCCAAGGAGAAGGGCGAGGCAAGACAAAGGGGGAGCTGGAGAGGAGGAGAGGGTTGGTCATGGGGGAAGGGGTAGTGTTATGGGGGCTAGGGGAGGGAGATGAGGGGTAGAGGGAGTAGAGGGGGTGGAGGGGATGAAGGGGTTAGGAGAAGAGGTGAGTGGAGAGGGAAGGTGGATGATTATGGTTAGCAAAGAGGGAGGGGAAAGAAGAGGGTGAGATACATGAGACAAGCGAAGGTGGGTATGAGGGGGTTGTGTAAGAGAGGAAAAGGGGGAGGAGGTACATATTAATATATTTTATTGAATTACATATATGAATACAATGAAAAATTGTATTTTGTATTGTGGGTTTGTACATATTAATATATTTTATTGAATGGAAAATTTGAACACAATGATCGATACCATTGTTTGTACAGAGAAAGTGGTGAACTGTGATATTAATTGATTAAGCCACATGAACGAGCCACATTTAGATGGAATAGAGGTACATCTATGCGTTTATCGTTTCTTTTTTCCAAATTAGAGTCAAAGAAGTATATTTTACTGTCTTTTTGGTTCAACATCTTGTTATTTCTTCTCACAATTTGGGGAATATTTCTATGATCTTTGGATGCTAGTATTGGATCTCAATTTTATCCCCCTTTGTTCTTAAATTGGTGAAAGTTTTTATGTTATCTCCGCTTGGAGAATCTATGAGTGATGGTTTGAAGAGAAAAATAAAGAATAAAGACAAGAGTGGTGATGGGAAAGACCTAGATGAAGAGGATTAAGAATGTCATCAATAGGCGGGTTATATTTTCCAAGTGTTATTGGTACATATATACCTAGTTAAAGTAAAATGATTCCCTCAATAGTTCTTTGTGGGGGAGAAAGAGGGATATAATTGATACCAAGAGAGGTATGCATGAGGGTGTAGGGTGGGAGGGGAAAAGGGGGAGGAGGTGAGAAAATGTGAAGGGTAGATGGGTAGGGGAGGGGGAGGGGTGGGCATGAAGGATAAGAGGAAGGAGCCAAGGGGGAGGGTGAGGCAAAACAAAAATGGAGTTGAATATGAGGTGAGGGTTGAGAAGAGTGGAAGGAGAGATGTTGTGGGCTAGGGGAGGATGGAGATGAGAGGTAGAGGGTGTGGAGGGGATGAATGGGTTGGGAGAGTAAACATGGATGGTTATGGATGGAAAATGGGGAGGGGAAATAAGAGGGGGAGGTACATGAGACATGAGGAGGTGGGTATGATGGGGTGGTGCAAGAGAGGAAAATGGGGAGGAGGTGAGAAGAGGAAAATGGTGGATGGGTAGGGGAAGGAGATAAATTAAACTAGGAGATAGGTGAGACAAGAGTGGGAGATATGTGAGACTAGAATATGTGGGGATGAGGGTTGGGGTGAGAGGGGAAAATGGGGAGGAGGTGAGAAGAGGTAGATCATTTTTCAGGGCCCTGGGACACATACCTTCTGCTCAAAACTACCTAGTGGCACCAACATCCACAATAACAGGTCAACGATACTATCAAGAGGCCATGTGTGTTTGTTTGAGGCATCCTTCTTGGAACTATATGGCTAGAATATTCCTTTATTCTCTAATGTTCATGTTTCCTCCCCTAGCCATGTCCAGGGCCTTGAGACCCATACCTAGTGATAAAAATTTCTAGCGGTATCTATACCTAGTTAGAGGCAAATGATGCCCTGGGTAGGTCATTTGTGGTCATTCAAAGTGCGGTTCTTGGGCCCACTAACCTATAAGATTCCTTTAGAGCCTAAACCTTGGGTTTGTTCCTTTGACCATATCTATTTCCAAAGATTCATACTCAATTTTTAACACTCATAATGTTGAATATTCCCATAAGGATACCAAGGATACCCTTGAAAGGTCCTTGGTGGTGAGTCAAGATGTTGTTGATGGCCTTACATGCCTATACGATTCCTTTAGAACAATATTGTTAGACATTCATTGTGAATACCTAGACATATAAGCGCATGCACACTCTAATAATGTGCATTTCCTCCTAGAGTTGTGCACATTCTTTTTATTTCAATTTTTTTCCTACCGGGGGTGACAACTCTAGCATACATGTTTGCTAATTTGGTTTCCTCGGATTTAGGTTTTGGATGACAAACCTAGGTTTGGGCTGCAAAAAAATTAAAACCTCCATTTTTTTAATACCTCTCAATATCTCTACTTTTGACATTGTTTTTCTATAGAGTGCAAAAATCCACCATTGATGAAACTACAGATTCCATATATATATATATATATATATATGGGTCTTAACATTATTAAATCATTTTTTTAATTGTAGATCTTAGTTTGTACTAGTATAGCATATAACTTATTTTAAAAATGGTTAAGACAAAGAAAAAAAATATAGGATAAATAAAAGATATATATNACATTCATTGTGAATACCTAGACATATAAGCGCATGCACACTCTAATAATGTGCATTTCCTCCTAGAGTTGTGCACATTCTTTTTATTTCAATTTTTTTCCTACCGGGGGTGACAACTCTAGCATACATGTTTGCTAATTTGGGTTCCTCGGATTTAGGTTTTGGATGACAAACCTAGGTTTGGG
>SNQJ01S0032965.1:180313-213444 GCA_010110895.2 Picea sitchensis
TCTTGAGGTGATGGTGATTTTGGATGGAGTTTAAAACAATTTTGGGGAGCCTTGTGTCATCCATATTGTTTATCTTTTTATTGTACATTAATTACCTAATCATAGTTGTGCTATCAATGGGGGAAAGACTCGGTTTTATGAGGAGGGTAGGGTAGGGTGTATTGCCTTTAATTTTAAGATTATAAGCGATAAAATTATTTTGGATCTACTCTATCTTTCTCCAGGATTCTGGAGCACGAATAATTTTAAGGGTGTAAATGTATATTAAAATGTAGAAACCTGGGCTAATCTTACTAGTCCTTAATATGAAAAATGTAAAATGTTTCCCAATACTTTTGTAAAATGTAAAATGTTTTGCGAAATTTAGCCACTAAAATCATCTATGTTCTTGAGAGATAGTGCATCCCCAAACTTCACAGCCATATAAGATAACAAGAGTCACTAGAGTCTCAAAGATGATCTTTTTCTTATCCCATAGCTAAAAGATCAACTTTCCACCCTCCATTTATCATTTTCTCAATGTTATTGTTCCTTGTGATGAATATCGATTCCAAAATACTTGTACCAATGAACTTCCTCCAAGCTATTATTGTCATAAATAAAACTATCCAAGATAATTTTTTAAGATTTAATTATCACAATCTTCCTTTTGTTATGTTAACATGTTCACCATCATCTATGAAAATAAGTCATTTTATTATGGAATACTAAGATATTATTATTTATATATAATTTTCTTGGAAAACCAGCATATTAATTACATTCCTATTATATATTATATTGTGTGATATATAATTGGTTTATTCTATATTATATATATTGTGCGATATATAATTGGTTTCATTAGAAAATTAGAAAATTATGCATTATGGATAAAAAACAACTTGAATAATTCAAAAAGTAAGTGTAAACTTTTGATATTGGCTTTGAAAATAGAAAATCACAATCTGAAGTTCATGATATTTTGAAAGATGTTCTCAATAACTCACAATTATATCTCTTTCTCAAATAATTTAATAACTCACACTTATATCTCTTTCTCAAATAATTTATATATTGTTACATTTATTAATTATGTATTTGATAGGGGCTTTCCTTAGTAGAGGCTATGCAAATGGTTTTTGTTCAGGTGCTAGGGTTAGGGTTACTTTTGATCTAGTGTACCACATCGACCTGCAGGGGCACAATGGTTCTGAGTGAAGGAGGGCTAAGAGTCCCTTCCTATAGCGATGCAACTGCACAAGGAAAAAATGGAGGCGGCTCCAAGCGCCCAACATTCGAACCTCCCCCAGATCTTAGATCAGAACTCATTTTTGAGGGAACATTCAAAGACCGAGAGATGGATATAGATTCAGGGAAAGCTCCAGCCGCGACAAGTATGACTCGACCTTGGGTACTAGGAAAATGTATCCCCCAAGAAACGCAAGACCCGAAATACGTTGTAAGCACACCCCGGATTGAGGAACAAAAGAAATACATGAGAGACTACACTCTAATCGACAATTTTTTAGGGCTTTGGCCCTCAGAAAAAGAACTAGTGAAATGGATATATCAATGGTGGAAGCCCGAAGGTCACTTTGATATGCAACTGGGCTCCAAGGGATTTTTCACCATAATCCTACAAAACCTAGAAGACAGGAATCATATCTTCGACGACATACCATATTTCTTTAACTCAACAGGTCTTTTTTTGAGATTCCAAACAAAAAAATTTAGCCCATCGAAGGACTTTGCACACGCCCTAGTCTGGTTAAGGCTATATTCCTTTCTGCAGGAGTTCTGGCTGGAAGAGGTCCTGGCGGGCATAGGATATATAATAGGAGTGTACGTCAAATCTTCAGAAGCCACTAAACTTGAGTAACCCACACTGCGTCAAAGTAGCCACAGCATTGGGGTCTTCCCCGACCAACTCATTTACCTCTTCATTCTCTCTTTCTCTCTAATTGACATACATCCTGCAAAACACCAAGGTTCAGGAGGGTTAACCCTTGCTTTTTATGCCTTTTTCATTCAATAAGGGGGTCCACGTGTGCTGTAATGGTGACAGTCGTGTGTACACGTAGCCTGTCCAGAGACATCCCACATGGACCTAGGGAAGACCTTTTAGAGGTTGACGCCCCCCTAAAAAATGAAACCCAATGCACAAATAAAGACATGAAATGCAAGATAAGGGAGTTTGTACTTACTTGGTCCAAACATAAGTTTGTTTCATCCACTGTAGCTCCCATAATCACCGCTTTTGACAAAGGGGGTCTTTTGGCTCCAGAGTCTATTTCCAAATCAACAATGGTGATAATGAGCTGCCAACTTCTATTTATAGACTTTTTCGCCTCTTTTTGTCACTTTTTTGGCCTCCCTTGTCATTTTATTTATACCAAAAGCCATTTAGAGTGATTCAGGAGTTATATAGGAGGGATTTGATCGAGTATTGGGACAATTTTTTTTGAGTTTTGAGTAATTTTCGACAAATCAACTTGAGCATATAGGTTAGGTTTCTACCTTGACTTTTGTACCTTGTTGTCTTTTTCCTTTGCCATAGGATCGATCCCATTAGGTTGTGACACGAAACCGTCATAGCTGCTTTAAAAATGTCGCAACTTGGTGGTAGAGCTTACCGGAACATGGATTCCCTAGGTAGATCCTGGTTGCATTATGGTATCTATGATGTCTCTAAATCACTGTAGGCTTGGGAGTCCTTGTAGCTTTTCTTGAATACGAGTTTGAGCCTCATTTGCATGATTCTTCTTTGCTCTAGACCTCACCCTCAGGACTCCCAAAAAATAACGGGTCTTTTTTTAAGCCCTTTTCAGACCCTCTAAACATGAAAAAATTGCCAAGTGATCTTGTGGCCTTTCACGCTAGTTAAACTGCAATTTGAAGTCACGTCTGTTCGGCGGTAGTTTACTCCTTTTTCGGTCCGGACGGTCAACTGTATGAACAAAGGTATACTCTATGGAACTTCATTTGTTTAGAAGAGTACTCTCATGTATGATTTTATCCCCTTTTCGGGCCCAAGGGACTGAACTTACGAAGAAGGAACCCCCACGGAGTCCATAGTTAAGTTCTTTTCAGAATCCCTAAAATTGAAAAGATCACCGAGTGACCTTATTCTTTCACACTCGTTAAACTGGTCCAGAAGAACATTCCTGATGGAGTCCATAGTTAAGCTTTTTTCAGACTTCTTAAAAATGAAAAAATGGCCGAGTGACCTTGTCCTTATCACACTCATTAAAATGGTTTGAAAAGACGTCTTGTCGACTCTAGTTTATCCCTTTTTCGAACCGACTAGACTATCTTCGAAAAAGGTACCCCAATGGAGTCTCCTTTTATATTTTTTCAGACTCTCTAAATATGAAAAACCACCGAGCTTACCTTCTCTGGGCTTGTTAAACTTACATCGAAGGACGTTACCATTGTGTGTTTTGTTAACCGCGTTTGCATATCTTATACGCCAGCCTTGTAACAGTTTGCTTCTGCATTTTAACACCCTTGGCCCTCGGAGGATTTTTCCCGAGTATCATTATTTTGAACATCAGTCTTGTCCTTGTGCCTTGAACTTGTATGTTTGCAACACTCATTCCTCCATTGTAACGTAACATTCCTTTATTATTTTTTCCAAAATTATTGAAAAAGGACAAAAAAATCAAATATACCCCAAAAAGAGGAAGGGAAAAGTATTTTCTTTATTGGCAGCATAATGAGTCGCCCTTGGATAAAGCACATATGTTTGTTTGTTCTTCAAGATTTGGGATGTAGTACGACCTTAGGAAGTTGTTCTCGCTACATAGAGTTGTGTCCTCCCCTGTTTGGTTATTCTTCCAAACATATGGAGAGTTTGCGTTGCTTCATGCTTCGTAAACTTATGATTAATGCCATGCTACCTAAGTTTCATCATTTGTCGTGTTGTTGTCCAAGGGAAGTTTCTACCAAGCCTGAGTCGACCCCTCTGCAATTTGTCTCTTGTCCTCATACCCAGCCATCCTGAATGTCCAATCAAGTCCTTGATTGAAATCAATGAAGCCTTCAGTCTGATCATCAAGATTATCTAGTCCATGAACGACGAGCCGTCAAAGACCTCTGGGTAGTGATGTCGTACACTCATATTACACTCCTACCTTGAGTTTTGAAGATTTTGAAGTTGTTTCTCGAGCTCTGAAGATCTCATCTCCAACCATCAGGCCGTATCAACTTCTAGAAGATGGATACTCTATATGTATATATATTTTTTTCGAGATGTAGCTCCGCTGTGGATTGTTCGCGGCTACACTTTATATAGTTATCTGACATGGATCTACAGTGTATTTGATTGGTAGCCATGATTCTATTTTATCCCGAGCATGGGTATGCCCGCCTCGGTGAGACATTTTTTATTTTGCAGACGACGCCTCCCGGTTCCTGGTCCCTGGGTTCACTTGTTCGGCACAACAGTAAAGATCGGTAATGTATTTTGGCCATCAGATGCTCTTATGACCTCACACATTAGGGGGAATCTGTTGTAGCCCTAATTTGCACCATACATGCTTACTTGGCATCAGGCCATCTTAGATCCCTTCTTTGCCAAAAGAACTATTGAACAACTCTTTAAAATACCTCTTTTATAAGGGCCCACGCCCCCTACTCCATTACTGCACGAGTGTACACGCTAGCTGACCTAAAACAACCCACGTGGATCGACAAAATCATGAAAAAAAGGAAAGTTGCCGACATAACACACAGCTCTGGGTGAGTTAATTGAAACTCCCGACCATGCATGGCCGAGGGTTCGTCCAAATGCCTAGCTTCTTCTAGCCTATAAAAGAAGGGCTAGGGGTCCCATTTGGAAGAGGAAAAAAGAGAGTAAAGAAACTCTACCCAATTGCATATTCCTATTGTCCCAACCCTTATCCATCCTTGTGAAATAAGAGATACAAAGCAAAGAAGTTGGAGGACATTGAAGAGAAGCCCAGGATCAGGATTCACGGAGAAGTGGTTGGTCTCGACATTTGTAAGTTGATTAATTCAAAGTTAATAATAAAGAAATGCTTTTCCCGTCTCGCTATATGAGTTCTTCATAGATCAGTAAATATATGTTTGAATCTCTAACCCATTAGTCTATAGGTAAAATGCATGTGTAGTTTGTTGCTTGTTTTGTACGTAGGTCAATCTTGAGAGCATAGCTGCCAACAAGTGGTCAAGCGTGAAAGGGGATCGACATCGAAAATCCAGAACAAGGTATGTCGCTCTAACCATGTATTTTCTGAAAAGGAATGGGGTTTAAGTCTGGGGACGAAGGTAGAAAGTAGATTTCTTTTGGTCATAGCTGCATGCATAAGATAACTCTATTTTCTAGTCCGTAAGGGGATTTCCATCACAACATAATTGGAGACTGTATTGGGGAAAGTCTCTAGGGTTCCTGGAATTTTATTTTTTGGGTAGCTTTAAAAGACTAGTGTTCTTGCCTATTTTTTTAGTTTCTGTTAGGTCTAAGCTAGCAGAGAGTCTGGTTTCCTATACTAGCTATCTATGTTATTTGATTGACTGTGTTTTTTCGAGACCCACAGAGGTACACACGGCCTGTATAAGGTCTACACACGTGTACCCGCGCCCTACTCTCTTACAACCCGCGTGTAAACGCTAGCTGAAGAAGTACTAGTAGCGTGTAGAGTCCATAAAATTTTTGAGGCAATCCTCCTCTTCCTTGTCATAATCAAGCATTCTCAGGGGTTTTCTGGATTTCTTTCTAAGTCTTGGTTGTTTGCAGTCTTGTCTCAGATTTTTTTGTTCTACGAATTCTTTCCTTACATTATTTGCTTTTTCTGTTAAAAAGAGTGTATAAGCCTTCAAGAGATCCTGGTTCTCAATATCAGAGGTCTCTTCCTGGTTTGGATTGTCGGTTGTTATTTTTTCTTAGAGTTATAGATATACACGCGGCCTGTAGAAGGTCAGCCCGCGTGTACACGCCCTCTGACCCTATACAACTCGCGTTCACATGCTTGTTGTTGGATTATCAGTAGCGTGCTTATGCAGGATAGTTTTTGTTGAGGGTAAGGTAGTCATCCTTACCCTTGATGAGAGTTTTACCTCTCAGGTTTTTGAATTACTGTCTTAGCAGTCAGTAGCTTAGGATTAATCTTAGCCTTAGCTTTCTTTTTCTCATTTAAAACTTGTCATAATTTTTTTTTTTTTTAGGGTTTTTAGACAAGTGTGAGAGTCATTTTTTAAAAGTTGCTAGTGTGTGATTTGTTGAAGTGATTCGTTGCAATATGGGATTAGGCCATAATTGTTTTTCTTGTTTTTTCTTGTTGGTATTTTTCCTTTTTTCTTTATCAACATTTTAATAAAAAAAAAAGATCTCGTTCATTTTCTTGTTTGGTTGAAGAGTGTGATTCTGCATTATTAGCCAGGGAAAAATATTTGTTTTCTTAAGTTCTTGATAGTTCACTTAGATCGTAAGTAGCTCGTATTCGAGTGAAATCCTTCTTTAAGTTTGCTGATTCAAAAGATCTTAGAAAAAAAATAAAAAAATAAAAATTGAAAAGTTGTTGAAATTTTGCATTAAGTAAAACTTTTTGTTTCCATCTTTTTATTCATTTTTTCTTTTGTCTTTTACACATCATCAGTTTTATTTTCATACCCCTTGACATAAGATAAGCCATAAAATTAACGCTAAATCTAAAATTTATTAGACTTTTATGTTTGTAGGGTTAACTAACTAGTTCAAGATTAGGGCCTTGGATTAGGTTGGAGAGGAAACTCTTCAAGGCTATTTAAAATCAAACATTGGAGTCTGAGTTAGGGAGTGTCTAAGTCCAGTATCGTGAAAGTTATCCGGGAACCCCCTCTAATACAGGGGATAAACATGAGGTCATGTGCGAAAAGGTAGCACAGATAACCCGTCCAAAGCTGGACCAATCATAGTGGAGAACACATATAGAGGGCTTGTTTTGGGATTCCGTCGATTGCATTTGCCACGGGGCTTCGTGGGTCTTGAATGCATTCGAGATCCTCAGTTGTCTTTCGGACCACTTACTTTCGATACCCTTGACAAGTTTCGGGCTCGATACCCTGCTCATTGTGGTCTACCTGACTTTCGACTGTACCCGCCTGGTGACTGTTCGCGCGCTGGCAACCTAGTTGCCTATATTTTTTAGGGACATACATAGGTGACTGGGGGGGTATACCGCGGTACTTAGGATAGACATCAGGCCACACTTTGCAGAGTATACCCAGAGGGTGCTTTCGTGTTCGAGTTGCACTTGCATCGGTAAGTTTCTCTAGTGTTGGTTGTTGTAACTGTTCTTCCAATTAATTTAGTGTTTGCCCGTCTTATCTTCTAGGGACTTTTTTAGTGTGTGTTACTTTTGAACTTTTAGACTACCCTATAGTGTCTTTGATATTCTCACACAGTGGAGGATCACGAGCTTCGTTGGTCATGAAGGCTTCTTGGCCTGCCGCCGGTTACACTGGAGCCACCCCCGCCACCATTAAGGCGAAAGCTAGACCAACAAGGGTCTTTTGAAGCATCTGGGTCACAAGCAATTGTGCCCGACCAACATCCGGAGGAATCGATCGTTTTGGACCTTGAAGTGAACGCTCTTGGCCCGGTTGAAACCCCAACCAATGATTTCTTGGCACCTTTCATTGTACCAATTCAATTTTATGAGCGCCAGACAGTGTTGCACACAACAATGGAAACAAATGTTGTTATTCCTTCTGGGAATTCTTCAATTCCCACTATGGTTGTCACCGCAAGAGAATTTCCACCTCCTAACCCACCGTCACCGGTCCGAGCCACCATGATCTCGACCGTAACTACATCGCACAGTGGTATGATCCTGTCTTTTGCGGCGACCACAACCCCTTTTACACCAAGTGCTACAGGCCCTCTGTTCTCTTACAGGATGCCTAGTTTGGGTACAAGTATTGTACTTTCCTACTCCACTTTACAGACTTTAGGTCTGGGGGCAAGGAGATTTAGCACTCCTCTGCAAGGTCACATGGGGGGCACTCCTGCTCCTTTTAACGCTTTTCCTTATGGAGGAAGTCATATACCTCCTTCGTCCCCTTCACTCGGTGGCTCACGTCAACAATCCGCCGAGAAAACTACACACCATAGTTTATTTGGAGTGGGGAGTCAAGGACCACCTTCGCATAGTATGCCAGTAGGTTCGACACCATTTTCTTTGATAGGAACATTTGGTAACAATGCCTTCTCATCAGCTTCCTTCCCGACTGGGGGCAATCCCAGTTTTGGACAATCGATTCCTATGCAGGGTACTATTCCTGCACATGGGGCAAATCTAGGAACTTCTTCCGCATCAGGGCCTTGGAATTCTTGGTAGGGATTCATTCCCTCGTCTGAAATGATGATCTGGGGTAATTCTTTCCACAATCAATGGAACCCCGGACAAGCTACTATGCCTATCCCCACGGGACCGACATGGGGCAACCCTTCCCAAAGTCCTTCGAATGTAATGCATGCCCAACCATCTATGTCCTACTTTGGAAATCAGTCGACGAAGTCTCCACATACGCAAAATCCATACGTTGGTTAGGGCCATGGTTTCTACCAGAATCCGGGCCAGCAACCAAACTTTTCTTGGCACCTTGGTGCCAGTCAAACTCCAGGCCCCTTTTTTGCAGGTTATCACCAACACCCCAAACTACCCTTCCTGACGACTTTGCACTTGCCATATTTGACAAGGTTGTTGAATGACCCTATCTGTCAAGATCCGCGTTGGCCTCCTATGCCAACAAAGTTGCCTTCAGACATCCTAAAGTTTGAAGCCAAGCCTAACAAATATCTAGGAGATCATGTGATTACCTTCCATCTTTGGTGCTCATTTAACTCGTTGAAACATGACTCCGTACAATTGCGATTGTTTCAACGTACTCTCATTGGGAGTGCCGCGAAATGGTACATTGAGCTCGATCGCTCAAGATACTCTTCCTTTGGCGATCTGGCAATGGCTTTCCTAAACCATTTCTAGTTACCTGTGAGATACGACGCTGGCACAGAGCTGCTTGCCAATTTCAAACAGACAACAATGGACCATATCTTGGATCACATCCGAGAATGGAGATGCCGGAAGAGTTTAATTAAGGTGCCAGTCCCACTAGCATTCCTGCTTGAGTGGTTCCTTAAGTCTTTGGTCCCGCAGTTATCCAAAGACATCGCGATGTCAGGAGTATTCTCCGAAGAAGACGCCATCATGAGAGCTCAACAATTTGAACTCATCTATTCTCAATCCAGTTTATTATACAACATCTTGCCAGATGCGCCACACTCAATACTGGATAAAACTAGACAGAGAGCTGGACCACATGCCGATGGTATTGTTGGTTTAGCACAGACAAATCCCGCTGAGCAATTGATGAAGCAGTTGCAACAGTTACCTATACAACACACAATGGCCAACCAAACTACTACTTTGGCTGCTCCCCCTACCAAAACGTCGGAGGTACACACAGTGCAATCGACTAACCCAAAGGACACCCAACAACCTGAAGGAAAGAAAAAACAACGAAAGAAGGGTAAAGGGGATAAAAAACATACCGATAATGCTGGCGGGGACAACACTGAGAAACGAAAGGCGAGGTATCCATGCAACTTGTACGCGGAAGACCACCCGACCCATCTATGTCCTCGACGTGAAGAAGCCCAAAAGTTTGTGACGCAGCAACAACCTGCTATGTTGACCAATCCATTTCAACATGGGAAAAATCTAACCCAAGCCTCTACAAGCACGGAAGGGGGCAACCAAGAACCCTCTCCGTCTTCGAACAACCCCACATCCACGAACATATATATGGTGAAGGGTGATGCTTTCATATCGACTAGAGCGCATGACTATAGTAAACCAAGCACTTCTGAGAAGGGTAAAGAAGCTGAACTCCCATCTCTTCCTCTATAGATTGAGAAGACGTTGGGCGAAACAATGACACGCATTCCCAAAGATGCATTCAAAAAATATTCTCATAACCCAAACGCAAGGGCCGCCCAGAACTACTCTGTGGTGGAAGATTTATCACAAATCCCTTGTGTAATGTCTGCTTTGGAGGTCCTCCAAAGCTGCCCTTCCCAGAGGAAATCCTTGTTAACCGCTTTAGGATCTACTGAGACTTGTAATCTGGGTATAATCATGCTGGATACAACCGACTTAAAACCTCGTCTGCCTTACCACGTAGCATTTCAGATAGTAGTGGCTTATCCCACAAATATTTTTACTCGAAATATCTTCCGCATGGTGGTTGATGAGGGCGCCTTGACATGCATTATGTCATTGACATGTTGGAAGGCCATTGGCCAACCTATTTTGTCTCTGTCACCTACTCTCCTCACCGTTTTCAATGGTCGTTCGTTCCGACCACATGGTATCCTTCCTTCTTTCCCCGTGCAGTTAGGAGGGAAGACCGTGTGTGTTGAAGTAGAGGTAGTTGATGCTCCCCTCGACTATAACCTCTTGTTATGAAGGAGTTGGACTTATTCCATGCAAGCAGTGGTTTCTACAGTTTTACGGGTCTTGTTGTTTCCACACGAGGGCCGGATAGTGACCATCGATCAATTGTCTTTCTCCAGACCTGACCCTGCATTGGGGGTATCCACGGTCCCGATGATTGATAATCCTCAACCAGGTGTCGTCAACGTTGGGGTTGGTTTGTGCCCATATTTGATGGGTACCTTCGACTACCCGCCCCCTCAAGGCGATATCACGTTTATATCCAATCACCATAAGGTTAAGATTTTTCAAGTTTTGTCGTTCCGCATGACTTACTTCGAGGATCCGTGGATACTTCCTTCCCCATCGGCCATGATGGATGGGACAGGGCACCCGGGCATGTCCATGCCCTTGTACGCAGCTGAAGTAGCGTACTCTTTAATCCAACAAGCTTCAGCTAGCACTGATCCAACTCCCGCACAAGAGTTCGATCCACTTCTAGAGCCTATTTGGGCTCAGGGTTCTCTCGCTGGCACCGATTCGTTAGACTTGGTATTGCCCTCTGACGAAGCAATAATTGAAGCAATGAATCATTTGGACAAGCCCTGGGAAGATATTCATCACAAATCATACTTCCTCCCAGCGTTAAGCCGAATCGAAGTAGGAGAATTCACCGTGACTATGACGGGAGATCGGTCTTGTCCTATTAATATCTTAGCTACCCACGAAGTTTATGCTGAGGGTAATATGGCAAACATTGCTAAAACCATACCGGTCAATATCTCCCAAAACCCTAGCGTCGTGGAGAATGTTTTTCGTCGGAGCTAACTGCTCCCCCGAAGAGATTCAAATCTACACAAACCTTTTCAAAGAATTCCACGACGTTTTTTCTTGGTCTTACGAGGAAATGCCAGGCATTGATCCAAAAATAGTTGAACATGAAATCACAACGTATCCTGATGCCAAGCCGGTTTGGAAAAAGCTTCGTTCAATTAATCCTAAGAAAGAAAGAACCATTAAGGTTGAGGTTGAGAAATTGCTAAAATCCGGGTTTATCTATCCTATCCATTTGACCCAATGGGTGTCAAACCCCATGCCGGTCAATAAAAAACAAGGCACGATTCGTGTATGTACCGACTTTCGTAATTTGAACAAGGCATGTCCCAAAGATAATTTTCCCACACCATTCATCGACCAGATCATTGATGAATGTGCAGGTTGCAAAGCCTTTCCTTTCAAGGACGGTTTTTCGGGATATAATCAAATACAAATCAAACCCGAAGACCAACACAAAATGACATTCATCTGTCCATGGGGTACATTCTCTTATTATAAGATGCCTTTTGGTCTCAAAATTCAACGGGCCATGTCTTTTTCTTTCCATGACCTCAAGCACATAGTCGAGGCCTATTTAGATGATTTAGCATCTCGATCTCGCAAGAGAACGGATCATCCCACACACCTCCGAATTATCTTCGAACGTTGTCGCTACTTTCAGATTCACTTGAATCCAAACAAGTGCAGCTTCTGCGTAACATCAAAACGATTGTTAGGTTTCATAGTGTCAACAACAGGGATCATGGTCTATCCTCTCAAGGTTGAGGCAATAATTCAGTTTCCCCCCCCACGCATAGTCCTTCAACTTCAAAGTCTACAGGGCAAGGCGAATTTTCTAAGATGCTTTATCGCTAGCTACGCCGAGATTACCAAGAGCTTTATGCGCTTACTTAAAAAAGACGTTCCCTTTTGTTGGGACGATGCTGCTCAACGCTCTTTCGCCGCATTGAAACATGCACTCACCACTGCCCCTCTGCTCCGACCACCTAACTATAACAAGGATTTCCTATTATATCTGGCTGCAGTAGAGTCAACCATTGGCATTGTCTTAGTTCAGGAAGATGACTTGTTCTCAGAATATGTCATCTATTACCTGATCCGAGGCCTCGTAGGACCGGAACTCAATTATTCTCATATCGAAAAACTTGCGTTGGTAGCAGTCCATGTTGTTCAATGGTTCCATCATTATGTTCTGTTTCGCAAGACCACCGTTATTGCTGTCGTAAATCCATTTCAGTACATGTTGACACGACGGGTAATAGGCAGAAAAGTCAGTAGATGGATAGTCATCCTCCAGGAGTTTGACTTGGATTTTGTTTCAGCAAAGTCCAAAAAGTCACTGGTCTTCGCAGAACTTATTTCGGAACTTCCGGTTGAGTCAGGTGATCTTGTGCCCAAAGAGTTTCCTATCAGAGGAGATATGTTTTTGATCACCTCTTTGGATCCCTGGTACAGAGATATACTTATCTATCACCAGACTTTGAAGTGCCCCACTACTACTTCTCATGATGAGCGTCGACGCATATGCCATCAGGCTAAGAATTATCTCATACTCGATGATACATTGTATCAGAGAGGTGTAGACTGCATCCTACGCCGATGTCTCACCCACGAAGAAGTGGTTATCGTTCTTAACGATTGCCATACTGGAGCTTGTGGCGGTCATTTGTCTGGGTTGGAAACAACCCAAAAGATTCTACGAGTAGGTTACTTTTGGCCAACACTTATCAAGGATTGTATCGAATCAGTCAAGAAGTGCCATCTGTGTCAAATATTGTCTCGAAAGATGAGGGCACATCCCGCTCCCATGTTTCCTGTCATCATAGTTGGTCCCTTCACCAAGTGGGGGATTGATTACACTACATGCAACCCTCCTTCAACAAGGGGGCACTGCTATATCATCGTAGCTGTAGATTACTTCACAAAGTGGGTTAAAGCTATGCCAACGTTTAAAGATGATGGAGAGACTGCAACTCTCTTTTTATTCAATCAGATAATAGCAAGGTTCGGCGTCCCAAGAGAGATTGTCACTGACCATGGCAGTCACTTTCATAACTAGATGATGATCGAATTAACGTCAAAGCTTGGGTTATAGCAAGAACATTCGTCACCCTACTACCCCCAAGCAAATGGGCAGGTGGAAGTTGTAAACAAAACTCTTAAGACTATTCTACAGTGAACTATCAACTCAGCCAAGTCAAATTGGCATTTGATGTTATACTCGACATTATGGGCTTACCGAACATCTGTTAAGACTGCAACTGGTTTCTCACATTTTCAACTCATTTACGAGCTGGAGGCAGTCTTACCCATCGAATGTCAGATCCCATCTCTAAAGTTGGCAGTACAATTACTAGCAGACACTTCTCCACTTGAAGAAGGGTTAGTATACCTTGAGTAGCTCAATGAACAACGTCGTGATGTGGCCCTGGCCAACGAGGCTAAAAAACATAAGGTCAAGTGTCAGTATGATAGGTCCGTTCGTCCTTAGATTTTCTCTGAAGGCGACCTTGTCCTGATCTATGACCAAGATAAGGACCCCCTGGGGGTAGGAAAATTCAAACCCATGTGGTTCAGACCTTTCATCATAAAAGAGGTTTTAAAAAAGGGCACTTATCGTCTGGTTGATTTTGAAGGGAATGCTTTGGCAGAGCCTAGAAATGGGCTCTACCTCAAGAAGTATTACTCATAAGTAGGTCACTGTGGGTAACTTTTTGTAACATATGTATAGTCTTTGTGCTATTACTTTTTAGTTTCTTTTAGTGTTATGGACGTGTCATTGATGTTATCTTTCGTCATTGTGGCAGATGTAAAGTGATTCTGAGGTGTTCGTTGGGTATGCAGACGGTGCTAGTCGGCACACTCGGAGGCTTGCTTCCACAGCTTGGGTAATCTTTACACTTCAAGGCCAGTTATTATCTTCCGGAGGTATATGCTTAGGTGACACCACAAATAATGTCACCGAGTATAGTGCAGTTATTGAGTTGCTTCGTGACTCTTTGTCATTGGGTATCTCTCATCTCTGGGTCTATCTAAACGGTCAACTGGTTGTGTCTTAGTTAAACAAAGTATACCGGGTTCATGATTCAACTTTACACCGACGATTCCTTAGGGTACATCTCTTAGAACGAAACTTTGATTATATTGCATATTTTCATGTTCCTAGGAGATTAAACCAAGTTACAGATACTCTAGCTAATCAAATTTTAGATTGGCATCTTGCATACATATGAAAGGACATTCACGTAAACATGTAAATACATTATTTGCACACATGATCCATAAGACACAAAATACAAAAAAACCATATATAATATCATAAAGTAACCAAAATACACCGATGGATGCAAGTGCCTCAAAAATAGGACCAATAATGAGTCATAGGGCTTGTGCCCTCAAAAAATATATATAGGTAGTGCTCGTGGCACATCAAAATGTTTAGTTAAAGTCAGGGCCTGTGGGCTCTATTATACTAGTCCACAGCATTGGCTAAACGCCGAAACAACCGAACCCACGTCTGTGGTGCCCCCACTACATGAGGCTGCATAGATGGTGGCAGGTCCTCAATATTTGCCATCAGAATGGTGTGAGTGAGTGCAGTAAAGTTACGCTTGACTCGTCTCAGTACCTTCTCATCCTCCCCGGCTGTAAGATGTCTTGCTACTGTTGGTCCCCCTACAATGACAGGTGTGGCCCCTGGCCGAGGATGACACCTGTTCCTCGCATAGTCAGCGGGTCGCACTGGTCCCACATCTACACACAATGGACACATATCTGTCAAATACTCCGGCATAACAAAAATAAATGATATATATAACAAAACAACATAAAAATTACATATGTTTAAAACACAAAAAACTACAAAGGTGGAGACTTACCCATCCCCCCTCGCTCCTCACCAGGAGGTACGGGTATCTCAGGGTCTCTCGAAAAATCAATCTCGGCATAGGGGTAATCCTCTATAACCGGGATCTGTCGTGATAGCCACACAAAGAAGTCATCATCGAAGGACTCATTGGTCCTTCCACCACCCTATCGCGGTATTAATACTGCCCATCTACACATAGTAGGAAGAGAGGCCTGATTTCCTCGTACCACTACTCGAGGACTAAAGATCAGAACTCTCTCAAAAAATAACGAACATAGAATGGTCCCGAACTCGAAGTTCTTATGTGTCCGTAAATGACAATCTGTCAGTTGTATTTTTATACACTCAAGAAATGTGGTAATCCAATAAAAAACTTGTGCATTTAAGCACTGGACTGCACAGTTCATCTGTGCATGGGATGCCTAATGTGGAGCCATAGAACCAGTAATTCGCCTAATAAGAAATACTATCGCCTGTAGCCATAAGTTAGTGATCTTGCTTATGGGCACCTTCGTGCTCGCACGGTCTGTATCAACAACATAGTATAGGCTTATCAATTCCGCTATGTTATGCGGCCCCGCAGGAAAAGTCCGGAAATTGATTGGTTCCCCTCTCCTAGAGAGGCCAGTCAAAAAGTAAATGTCCTTGACCGTGGGCAACAGTCACTGCCTCTCTAACATGAATGCCTCTGCATCCAGATGCCAATAGTCAACCAAGGCATTCAATAGCCTAGGTTGTGCCTGCCTGAAAGGACATAGGAAAAAAATGAGTAACCCACACTGCATCAAAGTAGCCATAGCATTGGGGTCTTCCTCGACCAACTCATTTACCTCTTCATGCTCTCTTTCTCTCCAATGGACATACATCCTGCAAAACACCAAGGTTCAGGAGGGTTAACCCTTGCTTTTTATGCCTTTTTCATTCCATAAGGGGGTCCACGCGTGTTGTAATGGTGATAGTCGCGTGTACACACAGGCAGAGTCTACTCTGCCCGAATGTACATGCGGTCTGTCTAGAGAAAACCCGCGTGGACCTAGGGCCGACCTTTTAAAGGTCGATGCCCCCGTAAAAAATGAAACCCAATGTACAAATAAAGACACAAAATGCAAGATAAGGGAGTTTGTACTTACTTGGTCCAAACAGAAGTTCGCTTCGTCCACTGTAGCTCCTAGAATCACCTCTTTTGACAAAGGGGCTCTTTTGGCTCCAGAGTCGATTTCCAAATTAGCAATGGTGATAATGAGCTTCCAGCTTCTATTTATAGACTTTTTGGCCTCTTTTTGTCACTTTTTTGGCCTCCCTTGTCATTTTCTTTATACCAAAATCCATTTAGAGTGATTCAGGGGTTATATAGGAGAGATTTGATCGGGTATTAGGACAATTTTTTTTGAGTTTTGAGTAATTTTCAACGGTCTGTGATTTTTTTTTTCGAGGATCAACTTGAATATATAGGTTAGGTTTCTACCCTAACTTTTGTACCTTGTTGTCTTTTTCCTTTGGCATAGGATCGATCCCATTAGGTTGTGACAGGGAACCATCATAGCTGCTTTAAAAATGTCACAACTTGGTGGTAGAGCTTATCGGAACATGGATGCTCTAGGTAGATCCTGGTTGCATTATGGTATCTATGCTGTCTCTAAAACACTGTAGGTTCGGGAGTCCTTGTAGCTTTTCCTGAATATGAGTTTGAGCCTCATTTGCATGATTCTTCTTCGCTCTAGACCTCACCCTCAGGACTCCAAAAAAGAATGGGTCTTATTTTAAGCCCTTTTCAGACCCTCTAAACATGAAAAAATTTCCGAGTGATCTTGTGGCCTTTCACACTCGTTAAACTGCAATTTGAAGTCATGTTTGTCCGGCGGTAGTTGACCCCTTTTTCGGTCCGGAAGGTCAACTGTACGAACAAAGGTATACTCTATGGAACTTCAGTTCTTTAGAAGAGTACTCTCAGGTATGATTTTATCCCTTTTTTGGGCCTGAGGGACTAAACTTACGAAGAAGGTACCCCCACAGAGTCCATAGTTAAGCTCTTTTCAGACTTCCTAAAATTGAAAAGATCACCGAGTGACCTTATTCTTTCACACTTGTTAAACTGGTCCAGAAGAACATTCCTGACAGAGTCCATAGTTAAGCTTTTTTYAGACTCCTTAAAAATGAAAAAATGGTCGAGTGACCTTGTCCTTATCACACTCGTTAAAATGGTTTTGAATAGACGTCTTGTCAGCACTAGTTTATCCATTTTTCGAACCGACTAGACTATCTTCGAAAAATGTACCCCAATGGAGTCTCCTTTTATGTTTTTTCAGACTCTCTAAATATGAAAAACCACTGAGCTTACCTTCTTTGGGCTTGTTAAGCTTACATCGAAGGACGTTACCATTGTGTGTTTTGTTAACCGCGTTTTCATATCTTATACGCCAGCCTTGTAACAGTTTGCTTCTGCGTTTTAACACCCTTGGCCCTTGGAGGATTTTTCCCGAGTATCATTATTTTGAACATCAGTCTTGTCCTTGTGCCTTGAACTTGTATGTTTGCAATACTCATTCCTCCATTGTAACATAACATTCCTTTCTTCTTTTTCCCAAAATTATTCAAAACAGACAAAAAAATCAAATATACCCCAAAAAGAGGAAGGGAAAAGTATTTTCTTTATTGGCAGCATAATGAGTCACCCTTGGATAAAGAACATCTGTCCGTTTGTTCGTCAAGCTTTGGGATGTAGTACGACCTTAGGAAGATGTTCTCACTACATAGAGTTGTGTCCTCCCCTGTTTGGTTATTCTTCCAAACATATGGAGAGTTTGCGTTGCCTCCTGCTTCTTAAACTTATGATTAATGCCATGCTACCTAAGTTTCATCATTTGTCATGCTGTTGTCCAAGGGAAGTTTCTACCAAGACTTAGTTGGCCCCTCTGCAATTTGTCTCTTGTCCTCATACCCGGCCATCCTGAATGTCCAATCAAGTCCTTGTTCGAAATCAAGGAAGCCTTCAGTTTGATCATCAAGATTATCTAGTCCATGACCGACGAGTCATCAAAGACTTCTGGGTAGTGAAGTTGTACACTCATATTACACTCCTACCTTGAGTTTAGAAGATTTTGAATTTGTTTCTTGAGCTCTGAAGATCTCATCTCCAACCATCAGGCCGTATCAACTTCTAGAAGATGGATACTCTATATGTTTATCTTTTTTTTCGAGATGTAGCTCTGCTGTGTATTGTTCGCGGCTACACTTTATATAGTTATCTGACATGGATCTACAATGTATTTGATTGGTATCCATGATTCTATTTTATCCCGAGCATGGGTATGCCTACCTCGGTAAGACATTTGTTATTTTGCAGACGATGTCTCCTGGTTCCTGGTCCCTGGGCTCACTTGTTCGGCACATCAGTAAATATTGGTAATGTATTTCGGCCATCATATGATATTCTGACCTCACACATTAGGGGGCATCTGTTATGACCCTAATTTGCACCATACATACTTACCTGGCATCAGGCCATCTCAGATCCCTTCTTTGCCAAAAAAAATGCTGAACAACTCTTTAAAAAACCTCTTTTATAAGGGCCCACGTGCCCTACTCCATTACTGTACGCGTTTACACACTAGCTGACCTAAAACAACCCACGTGGACCGACAAAAGCACGAAAAAAAGGAAAGTTTTTTGACGAAACACACAACTCTAGGTGAGTTAACTGAAACTCCTGACCATGCATGGCCGAGGGTTCGTCCAAATACCTAGCTTCTTCTAGCCTATAAAAGAAGGGCCAGGGGTCCCATTTGGAAGAGGAAAAAAGAGAGTAAAGAAACTCTGCCCAATTGCATATTCCTATAGTCCCAACCCTTTAGCCATCCTTGTGAAAGAAGAGATACAAAGCAAAGAAGTTGGAGGACATTGAAGAGGAGCCCAGGATCAGGTTTCGCGGAGCAGTGGCCGGTCTCGACATTTGTAAGTTGATTCATTCAAAGTTAATAATAAAGAAATGCTTTTCCCGTCGCACTATATGAGTTATTCATAGATCGGTAAATATATGTTTGAATCTCTAACCCATTAGTCTATAGGTAAAATGCATGTGTAGTTTGTTGCTTGTTTTGTATGCAGGTCAATCTTGAGAGGATAGCTACCAACAAGCAGTCAAGCGTGAAAGGGGTTAGACATCGAACATCCAGAACAAGGTATGTCTCTCTAACCATGTATTTGCTGAAAAGGAATGGGGTTTAAGTTTGGGGACGAAGGTAGAAAGTAGATTTCTTTCGGTCATAACCCTATTTTCTAGTCCATAAGGGGATTTACCTCACAACATGCATGCATATGTGTCTATCTGAACATTGCAAAGCCACTACCAAGATCTATCGTTCTGGAATACCAGGATGAGGAATGGATGCAAACCATCGACTATGAACACATTCTGTTCAGATGCTGAAAATGCCATGAGCATGGGAACCTCTTTAGGGATTGTTCCCTCAACACACTTAGCAAAGAGGGAAACCCAGAAGAGAACAAAGAAAAAGAAGGATTCATACTAGTGAAGGGAAATCACAGACAAGGAGGCAAGCATCCAACCGCCCAGAACATCAAGGAACCGACCATGAGCAACCAATTTGAGATCTTGCAGCAACAACCAGAAGGCTTGGAAGACTCACAAGCCCCACCCTTAGAGAAAACACCCCTTAATCCAGCTAAAGGAAAGGCACAAAAAATCCAAGGGAAAACCCCAATCATCCCTACAACTAGCTCCACTGCTGCAGCCCTGGACCCCTCAGAGGTAGAAGACGAAGATGTGGAAATGGAACTAGACGAGAAAGATATAGCAGGAGTAGACCTTGAGCATCTGGAACATGCCTACATGCATCACAAAATCTATACCACCCCCCTTGATCAACTGAGAAAAGTGCACAAAATCTTCCTCAACTCTTCAGCTAGCTCTACTGCCAGATCCAGTGCAGGCTTAGGAATCCAGGGAAACACGTCGAAAGAACAACGTAAATCTCAGAAAGATGAAAAGAAACAAGGGTGGAAATCTACCAGCAAGGTCATCCAGGAGATAGGACACTTCATGGTTAACTCAGGTCAGATACAGATACATCTAATATCTGACAGTTTCCCCCCCCCCCCCCCCCCCCCCTTCCTCCTCATGAAGATCATCTCCTGGAATATAAGGGGATTCAACGGTCATAGTAAACAAAGGCTACTACGAGATATGCTCATTGTAGAAAAACCAGACATAATGCTACTTCAAGAAACAAAATGTGCCATAGAAGAGATGGGCAAGATCCTCCCCAGTTGCCGAAAGCAAGGGCAAGGCTTCTACACAACAGCCATGGGTGCAACAGGTGGGCTGGCTCTCCTCTGGAACCCAAACTCAGTCACTATGGACAACTTATTCACAACCAAATGGTCTATCACGACAGCCTACCGACTCATCGGCTCCAACAAGCCCAGATATCTAACCAATGTCTATGGACTAGCCAACTCAAGGGACAAACAGGCCTTCCTTCGTAGCCTAGAGCATCAAGCCACTTTAACAGTGAGGAATAGATGGATCCTGTGAGGAGATTTCAACATGATCTGCAACCTGGATGAAAAAAGAGGAGGAACACAATGTCTTGAAGCAGATTTGGGGGCTTTGAATGCCTAATCGACAACCTAGGCCTCGTAGACCCAGACACCTCCAATGACACCTTCACCTGGAGAAATCGCAGAACACGATCTCACCAAATAGCCTGTAGACTGGATCACTTCCTCCTTTCAGACTCGCTCATGCTGGAGGGTATAGCTTTGGAAGCCAAAATCCTTGATTTCCACGGATCTGATCATTGGCCCATCCAACTCTGGCTAGAAATCCAGACAACTCCAGGTCGTAAACCCTTTAGACTGGAGAAGTTCTGGCTTAACCACCCTGACTTCCAGCAGAATGCTCACGCTTGGTGGAAGGAGGCTGCTATGTCCAACGACTCTAAGATGTACAGGTTTCAGCAGAAACTCAAGAACTTCAAACAAAAACTCAAAACTTGGAACAAACAGACTTTTGGCAACATCTTTAAGGCCCAAAGACAACTAATGAAACAAATGCACACCATTCAAAGCCAAATCCAGGATATGGGTTTATCTGAACCCCTCAAGTTACAGGAAGAGGCAATCAGACAAAAGATGGACGAAAGAAAATCCCAAGAAGAAATCCCGTGGAAGCAAAAATCCTGTATCCAATGGCTCAAAGAAGGCGACCGAAACACCACGTTTTTCCATAGGTCCACCATCCAAAAAAGGCATGCTAATCATATCACCCAACTCATCTCAGATAATGGGCAAATCATGCACACTCATGAGGCACTGGAAGAAGAGCTGGTCACCTATTATCAAAACCTCTTATCAGATCCCTAGAGAGACAGATCTCAAGCTATAGCCTAGATCATGTAGCACATACCCTCCTTAATCTCCAAGGAACAAAACATGGCCTTACTTCGACCCATCACACTCAAAGAAGTTGACCAGGTTCTCCAGGACACCCCCAAGGGCAAGTCCCTGGGACGAGATGGCTTCACGTCAGATTTCTTCCACCATTGCTGGCTAATGCTCAGAGAGGAAGTATGGGAGATCATTGAAGACTCCAGACTTTCCGGACAAGTCCTCCCGACCCTTAATGCCACTTTCCTTACCCTCATCCCCAAAGAAGAGTGTGTAAGTCATCCTAAGCAGTTCCAACTGATCGCCCTCTGTAACATCATCTACAAGCTCCTAACCAAGGTGATAGCAAGGTGACTCAAGCCTCTCCTTCCCTTCATAATCTCGCCAGAACAATCAGGGTATGTGGAGGGTAGACAAATCTTGGACAACATCATCCTTGCTCATGAAGTCATACATTCTCTTCAAAAGACCCGAACTCGAGGTATGCTCCTAAAACTAGACCTATCCAAAGTTTTTGATAAGTTAAGTTGGGACTATATGCGGGTGATGCTCCTCACCTTTGGCTTTGACCCCTCTTGGGTTTCTTGGATTCTGAACCTCACCTCCTCGACCGTTTTCTCAGTCCTTATCCATGGAGTTCCTTCTCTCCCTTTCTCCCCCTCTAAAGGAATCAGACAGGGGACCCCCTTTCTCCATTCCTCTTCATCATCTATGTAGAAGGCCTCAGCCACTCTATTCAGGTTGCGGTAGCAAACAAGACGATAATAGGGATGCCCATGCATGGCATCAACCCCTCGATATTACATAACCAATTTATGTACGATACTCTAATGATGGGCTCCCCTACAGTCCAAGAGACCCTCAGTTTTCTCTCAGTCATCAACACCTTCTGTGAAGCCTCGAGAATGGACATAAACAAGGACAAGTCCCACATCTTTTTTTTCAATACTCCCTTGCCGATTCAACTTCACATCTCAGACATCCTGGGTTTCACTCGAAGCTCCCTTCCGTCCAAGTACTCAACATCCCCCTCCTCGATAGAGCCCTCAGAAACAACGCCTTGGAAGGCCTCCTCACCTCCTTTTCGAAAAGACTCTCCTGCTGGACCTATCGAGCTCTCAACCTCTCGAGTTGCCTTATCCTCCTCAAATCAGTCCTACAAGCGCTACCTGTCTATACTTTCTTGGCTCTCGCGGCCCCAAACTTCATCCTCAATGCCATCAAAGCCTTGCAAAGAAACTTTCTCTAGGGGGGGCTTAAAGAGGGGAAGAAATTTGCTCTGATCAGTTGGGAAAAGATCTGTCGACCTAAGATTCAAGGGGGTCTGGGAATCAGAGATCCCTCTATTCTGAATAAATTACTCAGTGCCAAGATTTGGTGGAGATGGCTGAAGAGACCTCGGGACCTTTGGGCCAGGATTTGGCGAAGGAAGTATACTCCCAATGCAACAGAAAGAAGCCTCATTCGTTGGAACAAAGATACGCTGGGATCCTTGATTTGGATAGAAGCCAGGCAAAATCGCCACCTTAGAGTCAACCACACTTTATGGGAAATCCAGAACGGTCAAATTGCCCTCTTCTGGAATGATTCCTAGCAATAGCTCCCGATTTTAGCACAGGAGGATTGGGCCATTACCTTCTGCCCCCCAACAACTCAAGCATGACTGAAAAGAGTGGCAGATTACTAGAAGGTCAACCCCACGAATGCCACCTGGAGATGTTGGAAATCCAATAAAGATGACCTACACGTCGAGGCACAAGTGAACCTTCAACCTTGGTACAACATGATCAATGAACGAAAAATTCATATCCTACAAGGTGAGGACATACTTCGATGGGGAAGCTCTCCAAGGGGTACTTTTAACATCCAAGAGGCCTACGGCTTAAAGGCCCATCTCAATCCCCCTCCCCCAAGGGAATTTTGGCGCAAAATCTGGTCTCTGAAACATTGGCCAAAAATTAGCATTTTCCTTTGGTTGGTGGCACATGGCAACATTCTCACCTGGGATAATCTAACCAAAAGAGGATTTATTGGACCTTCCATTTGCCATCTTTTCTTGGCAGTGGAAGAAAACTTGAATCACCTTCTTAACACCTGCCCCTACAACGCCAAAGTTTGGGACCATTGCACAACCATAATACGCACCTCGGATCACAAAAGGGACAACATCAACAATACCATCGAAGCTTGGAGAGATGAGGCTTTTCAGTCACCATTCCTAAATCGCATCTGGAAGTTGCTTCCCAGTTTTATCCTTTGGCAACTCTGGAAGGAAAGAAACAAAAGAATCTTCATAAACACTCAGATTGATTGGTAGCACGGTTGGATCCAAATTTGTCACAATATAACATAAACAGTCAGCTTGCAGCAATGGAATGAGGCAGACTTAATTTTCCCTACCCAAGAACAAGGTATCATGAATAACTGGAAACTCAACAAAAACCAAAGTCTGCTCCCTCCTTCTCGTCCTTCTCCTCGAGGGGACAGTCCTTCCCATTGGTCCCCCCCTCCATTGGACTTTATCAACCTCAATTTTGATGGAGCTTCCAAAGGATACCTAGGAGCAGCAGGGTTTGGTGTGGTGTTTCACAATCATCAAGGAATCATTCTCCTCCTCACAACGGGCAATTTAGGTCATACCACCAACAATGCAGCAAAACTCTGGGGGCTAACAAAAGGGCTACAATTGGCCACAGAACACAACTACAACAAACTTATAGTGGAAGGAGATTCTCAAGTCATTCTCAACCTCTTCCAGAAAATCTTGAACAGAGCAGATCCAGAGCAAGTCTCGCCCTGCTGGCGCCTCTCTCATGGTCTAAGGACAATTGCAACTGTTCTCCGACCCAGTCAGGCTCTCATCCCTTCCCATGTAAGAAGAAAATCCAACCAGATTGCAGACGATCTAGCCAATATTGGGGTAGAAAGGAAGGGACCGGATCTTCGCTGTCAGGCCCACACCCACCAGACGCACCCTATCTTTCAGAGATGACAAAAAAAAGATCTAACCATCGACAACTCCCCAGATGGGGTGATAGTGAAGAACACGTGTCAAGCGGAGCAACCCTGAGAGAGCCTCTGTGGCGCCAGCCACGTGACGACCACGTGCCTCTCCCTCTCGCCACCTTCATGCCTTTAAGTCTACCTTGCTTGAGACATGGCGCCATTACTCTCAGTGCGCCCTGCTCTGCCTTACCGTCCCTCCGATGGATCAACACCTTCGTTCGGCCTTTACTCTGCACGTGTGGACATTTAATGAAACACACCAACTCCCCGGGTTATATGAACTGCACCAGGGGATCCAGATGTCTCATTCCCTCCTGGTTGATTTCTCTAGAGCTCGGCCTCCTGCCCAACCTTTCTTTGGTCTGTTGATGCCCACTCCTGATCTGTTGTCACTCACTTTGGTCTTTGGTCATTTTCTCCCTCCTGGTGTTTCAGAGATGCTCAGGCAGTGAGGGAAATCTAAATGAGGCTCGACATGGAAGCCTAGCCGACCCCGTTTGGTCCTCTTCCCCCCGCCTTCACCCTCCCACAGTGCCTCCTCCTCGTCCTCCTCCCTGGCGCAGTCGACTCAAACTCTAGCCAACCTCCCCCCCTTTCATCGTCTTTTGCCTACAGGATGGAGTGGCTTGATTTTTCAAGGACCTTACTGGGATTCAACCCAGGACCTCCGGGAAATTCGGCCTCTGCTTCACACCCAGGTCCATTGGTTCCTCCTAACTCTCTAGCCTTCCAGTCGCTTTAAGCCCTGCCTCTTGATGCTCGTTTTCAGATTGACGACCCAGAAGCAAGCCCGAATTCGCATCAACAACCCCACTCTCGATCCGACTCAAGCACTGACCTGACATTTGAATGGCAAACATGCCTCACACTATTGCAAGGCCTGGTTTTTGACTTGCGCCAGGACGTGGATGACCTCTAGTTCTGCCTGGAGATTTTGGATGGAAAGGCTTCTCGATTCTTCCATTTTCTCTTAGCAATGCAGGGTGCATTTCACCCCCCAGTAGAAGAAGCCCAAGTAGTAGGAGCTATGGCACCAATACTGGTACCAGATCCCCCATTGGGGACTTCGGACCATGACGAGCCAGGTCAAGAGGAGAAGATGCCTCCAGCCCAACCAAAGGACACCATGCAAGAGGAGAACGTGCCACCAGCCCAACCGGAGGACGCCATGCAACTGGATGGGACACCAGTCGAGGAGGAGCCGACTCCTCTTGGGGACTCGACACTCGATGCCTTCTTCCTGGATGGGTGGCCGCATTATAGCCCCTCTATGTGATATGCCGAGGTGTCTTTGTTATCTCGCTATGTGTATTAAAGTGGTTTTGCCTCTTGATGACCACCTTTTTCTGCTAATGTCTATGGCTATTACTATTATAACGGTCACCGTTAGGGACCATAATTTTGGGTTTTCTTATGTCGGTAGAAGTCTAAGACTTAAGCTATGGAGTTGTTCGACTGGCTGGCTGGTTACCCCTTAGGACAACTCAGTGTTTACAGCTTAAAACAATGAAAAATTTTTGTACTCTTTGATTTTGACAAACTTTTATACAATCTTACTAATAAAAAAAATTATGTATTTGATAATATGAATTTTTTTGTATTTTTTACTTATTAAATATATATTGATAATTTAAAAATAATATATTAATATTATTAAATATGATATTTATTGATAATTTAAAAATAATATATTAATATAACATTTTAAATAATGATTTAATATTATTAATTTGATTATATTTTTCATTTATTTAGTATTTTTTTTAAAATATCTTTTTTTCAATAATTATTATTAAATTTATTTATAATATTTTATATAAAATATATTTATATTTGAAAATTATAAAACTAAATTAATTTTATTCACCAGCTTATATCACTCTTTGAAACACGGGAAACTATCACTCTTTGAAAATATCGATATTAATGCCTTACCTCATGATTGGAAAAAGCGAAATTCACTAAATCGAGAAGATTGCAGAAGTTATGTACGACTTTAAAATGGACAGAAATGACGGCAGGTTTAGAATTACATGTCACAAAGATGATTTCCCAAAACCAGCAGTAGCAGTATGGACGATCAAGTCTTGGGAAAAAGCTCTCTTGAGAATGCCTTCGCCATAAAAATAAAAATATGAGATAAGATGAATTATTTTATCTATTTTTTGAATATGAAAAAGTTATAGGCTAAAGATTTTAAGAAATGAAGATTTTTTTAAGGGATATTTAGATAAAAAATTGTTGTATTTGTAAATTTAAATGATTATTTTTGTAAAATCCAAATGCTTTAAAAGTTTTTCAGCATGCTAAATCCATTTCTACATTCAAAAATGAATTTTGAATAACAAAAAATAGTGATGCATGTAAATTTATATATATGATCCAATTCCAACTAAAAACAATACCTATAAAAAATAGAAATCATTTCATTTTTTTTTTCTTACCATATTATAATCCAAATTTAAAAACCAAATAACTTCAATCATAAACTATAATTTTATCCACTACAAACTGTATTTTCAAAGTAAACTCGAATATATAAAATTGAAATTACAATTTTAACAACCTAACTATATGATATCCACAATTTAGAAATCGCTGATTCCTCAATGCAGTTGATTGAAATTACAATTTTAACAACCGAACTATACGATATCCACAATTTAGAAATCGTTGATTCTCAGAATATCCACAATTTAGAAATCGTTGATTCTCAGAAAAATCACCAAAATCGAAAAGATTTACAACAATAAATTGCGAAAAGTTGTGTAAATAGGTACACATATACGCTACATGAATAGCTAAACTTACCAAACGCCGTATTCCAAACCCTATAAACCCTAAAATTACCAAACTCTGTATCCAAACCCTGCAAACCCTAAAATTACCAAACTCCGTATCCAAACCCTAAGCACTAAGTTTTACTAGATGATTTTTTTGGGATATTTAATTGATCTCTATAAACCTGAAAATTACCAAACTCTATATCTAAATTCTAAGCACTAAGTTCTAAGCATTAAATTTTAGTGGATGATTTTTTTAGGATATTTTCTGAGATATTACCATGTCTGTAAACTAAAATTTAAGTGATTATTTCTGTACAATCCTAATTCAAAAAAAAAAAATATAGTAAATAACTTTCACCATAATTTAAAATAACTTTTGCCAGTAAACATCTATCCCATTACATTCCTGTGACTCCTTACCTAATCCACCCAGCAACGTGCATTCATGCAATACTCCGTCAAGATACAACTGCCTTCCACGCGACACCTTACCGAATGCATCTAGAAACGTGCATTCATCGTGCAATAATCAGTCCAGATACAACTGCCTTACTGTTGACAGCTATGTTATGCCTACCAACTATGACGACCATTCGTCCGAATTTCCAAAAAATTCCAACCATTTTGACCCGCTCGCCTCGTTCTCCTACTCCCTTCACTATAAATACGAGATTCTCCTAGGGTTGATCATCGTCGCAAGCTCTCTTGCCAGCATCGTTATAACTTAGCGTCACTGGGAAAGCATTATCCACTTGAATAGAAAGCAATACAGTTGAATTTCAACGCGAACATGGGAGGCAGCAGCAGGATTCTGATAATTGGAGCAACAGGCTACATTGGTCGCCATGTAGCCAAAGCCAGTCTTGCTCTGGGCCATCCCACCTTCCTCCTCGTCAGAGACTCCACGGCTTCTTCTAAGCCTGAGAAAGCCCAGCTTCTGGACTCTTTCAAGGCTTCAGGAGCTAACATACTCAATGTAAGTTAAAATCTCACTGCTTTCTATTGCCATGCAATAGTCTCATGTAATGTTTCTTCCAGCAACCATTTGTGTTTTTATGTTCTTTTAACAGGGATCATTAGAGGATCATGCAAGCCTCGTGGAGGCAGTGAAAAAGGTAGATGTAGTAATCTCTACAGTAGGAGGAGAACAGATAGCCAATCAGTTCAATATTGTCAGGGCTATTAAAGAAGTCGGAACCGTCAAGGTACCTACTAATTCTATATATAAACAATACTGGCATATAATCAAATTGCTGATCAGTATAGTGCCGAAAGCTGTTAAAACCATCTGGGGCGAAGGTTTTAATACCTCATCCTTAGTTTTAGACTTAACCCAATGGACTGATGGATGTTTTACAGAGGTTTCTGCCATCTGAGTTCGGGAATGATGTGGATAATTCCCATGCAGTGGAGCCTGCGAAGAGCGTGTTTGAGCTGAAAGCCAAAGTCCGTCGGGCAATCGAGGCAGAGGGTATTCCATATACATACGTTTCCAGCAACTGTTTTGCAGGGTATTTCCTTCCAAGCTTGGCACAGCCTGGCCTTACAGCCCCTCCAAGGGATAAAGTTGTTATTCTTGGAGATGGAAATGCCAAAGGTTTGTTCACTGTTTCTTTTTACAGTGTGCAGTCTATTCTTTCCTGAAATAGAACGTTTTAATATTGTATTCATCTCTCCTCATGCAACAACATTCTCTGTTATGAGTTGTAGCAGTGCTGATCTCTGTTATCAGATGACTTAATCCAGCTGATCATGGTGTTATGCTCCGTGTTTCTCTCTGATCCAGGATTGCTTTTCTTTATTTTGTCTGAATTATTCTTGAATGCAATGCAGCGGTGTATGTCAATGAGGAAGACATTGGAACATTCACAATTAAAGCATTGGACGACCCCAGAACTTTGAACAAAACCTTATACTTAAGGCTTGCTGCCAATACTCTCTCCTTCAATGAGGTTGTGCGTCTTTGGGAGAAGAAGATTGACAAGACTCTGGAGAAGGTTTATGTCCCTGAGGAGCAGGTCCTGACGTTAATATCAGGTCAGAAGCCGTAAACCCTAATTCTATAAATTTTGGACACTTGTATTATTTTTGGCATATACTAACCAATCCAACATATAATCAACACAAATGGAGAGAAATTTTGATCATTGGCTAATTCAATTAAGTTTTTAAAAATAAAATAGGCAATGGCCGATATTATTTGTCCAGGGTACTGCTTCTTCAAGCTGAAATGCCATCTATCTAATTTGTTTAACTTTGCATGGGATAATCCTGCGTAGGGTTACAAAGCTGCTTTAGGGGTCTGAAATTCGCTAAGAAAGTTGATAAATATTACGTATCTTTTGAGAATTCTATAGTGGATGATGATTTATAGCTTCCAAAACTGGTTAATGCAGAGACACCATTCCCAGGTAATATTGGCATAGCAATCGGTCACTCTATTTTTGTGAAAGGCGATCAAACGAATTTTGAAATTGGGCCTGATGGTGTCGAGGCTAGTCAGCTGTACCCGGATGTAAAATACACCACAGTGGACGACTACCTTAGCAAATTTGTGTGAATTATGTGGGATAATCTTCAACAAGGCTGAGATGAGATTAGATAGCAGTTTCAATGAAAATTTGCATAGTGTTGCTTGAGCTTTCTGGAAATAAAAATTTGCATATGTTATTTCAATTGCTGGCCATCAATACGTTTTGTAAATTCCGGGCAGAACAAAATCTCATGTGTACTTCGTTATAATTAAATACAGGCATGGGCAGATGCTTGACCGATATTCTGCTGCATACTAAGAAAATGCCTATTTGTTTTTTCTTCCTTTTGGATATTTGGTGTGAAAATTGTTGCTTTTTCTTCCTTTTCGATCTCTGGTGTGACAATAATGTGTTTGAAACTGCATATCCTGGATTGCTAAATACGTTGTGTCATTATTTGCAAGGCAGTTGCAAAATGATGGGCCATGACATATCCTTCCATATAGTTACTGGTTGGTTAGTGCTTATTAAGTGAATAATTTGGTAGAGTGATGAGACCTAATCTACTGAATAATTTGGTAGAGTGATGAAACCATATGATTAGGTTGAGGATCTTAAAAATGTTAACGGTAATAATATGATCGGACCGAGGATGTCAGAAAATTTGAAATGGACGACGATACGTGCTATAAACAGCCAACTGGATAAGAAAACAAACAATATGAACGTGTAAACATCAACCTGAAAGGACATGATATTGGAAGGAAAAAAACTCTTTGCATGGGCGGCCTTATTAAAACAATAAAATGAAGTTATATTTATAATGTCTCAATCGTATACTTTATAATGTCTCAATCATCATTATGAGAGATTAAGAAGGTTACAAAGAGGTATACTATTATTATTATTGGTAAGGATCCATATTTCAAATTATTAACACGTTTAACACATTTTCTAATAATAAATATATATATTTCAAATGATATATATATATATATATATAGCATATTTAGTTAATATAAAAAATATATCAATATATAGCATATTTAGTTAATATAAAAAATATATCAATATATAGCATATTTAGTTAATATAAAAAATATATCAATATATCAATATATATATAGCATATTATATAAAAAATATTTATATTTTAAAATTATAAAACTAAATTAATTTTATTCACGGGAAACTATCATTCTTTGAAACACGGGAAACTATCACTCTTTGAAAATATCAATATTAATGCCTTACCTCATGATTGGAAAAAGCGAAATTCACTAAATCGAGAAGATTGCAGAAGTTATGTACGACTTTAAAATGGACAGAAATGACGGCAGGTTTAGAATTACATGTCACAAGGATGATTTCCCAAAACCAGCAGTAGCGGTATGGACGATCAAGTCTTGGGAAAAAGCTCTCTCTTGAATGCCTTCGCCATAAAAATAAAAGTATGAGATAAGATGAATTATTTTATCTATTTTTAGAATATGAAAGTTATAGGCTAAAGATTTTAAGAAATGAAGATTTTTTTAGGGATATTTGATCAAAAATTGTTGTATTTATAGATTTAAATGATTATTTTTGTAAAATTCAAATGCCCTAAAAGTTTTTCAGCATGTTAAATCTATTTTTACATTCAAAAATAAATTTTGAATAACAAAAATAATGATACATATAAATTTATATATATGATCCAATTCAGACTAAAACCAATACAGATAAAAAAAAATAAGAATCATTTCATTTTTTTTCCTAACCATATTCTAATCTAAATTTAAAAACCAAATAACTTCAATCATAAACTATAATTTTATCCACTACAAACTGTATTTTCAAAGTAAACTCGAATATATAAATCAATGCAGTTGATTGAAATTACAATTTTAACAACCTAACTATATGATATCCACAATTTAGAAATCGCTGATTCCCCAATGCAGTTGATTGAAATTACAATTTTAACAACCGAACTATACGATATCCACAATTTAGAAATCGTTGATTCTCAGAAAAATCACCAAAAACGAAAAGATTTACAACAATAAATTGCGAAAGGTTGTGTAAATAGGTACACATATACGCTACATGAATAGCTTAACTTACAAAACGCCGTATTCCAAACCCTACAAACCCTAAAATTACCAAACTCTGTATCCAAACCCTGCAAACCCTAAAATTACCAAACTCTGTATCCAAACCCTGCAAACCCTAAAATTACCCAACTCTGTATCCAAACCCTAAGCACTAAGTTTTATTAGATGATTTTTTTGGGATACTTTCTGGGATATTTGTTCGATCTCTATAAACCCCAAAATTACCAAACTCAATATCTAAAGTCTAAGCACTAAGTTCTAAGCACTAAATTTTAAATTTTAGTGGATGATTTTTTTAGAATATTTTCTGAAATATTACTTCCATCTCTATAAACTATAAAAATTTAAGTTATTATTTCTCTACAATCCTAGTTCTAAAAAACAGTTTAGTAACAGCTTTCACCATAATTTAAAATAACTTTTGCCATCAGTAGTGGAGCATCTATCCCATTAAATTCCTGTGACTCCTTACCTAATCCACCCATGCAATACTCCGTCAAGATACAACTGCCTTCCACGCGACACCTTACCGAATGCATCTGCCTTACTGCCTTACTGTTGACAGCTACAATAATCAGTCCAGATACAACTGCCTTACTGTTGACAGCTATGTTATGCCTACCAACAATGACGACCATTCGTCCGAATTTCCAAAAAATTCCAACCATTTTGACCCGCTCGCCTCGTTCTCCTAATCCCTTTCACTATAAATACGAGATTCTCCTAGGGTTGATCATCGTCGCAAGCTCTCTTGCCAGCATCGTTATAACTTAGCGTCACTGGGAAAGCATTATCCAGGTGAATAGAAAGCAATACAGTTGAATTTCAACGCGAACATGGGAAGCAGCAGCAGGATTCTGATAATTGGAGCAACAGGCCACATTGGTCGCCATGTAGCCAAAGCCAGTCTTGCTCTGGGCCATCCCACCTTCCTCCTCGTCAGAGACTCCACGGCTTCTTCTAAGCCTGAGAAAGCCCAGCTTCTGGACTCTTTCAAGGCTTCAGGAGCTAACATACTCAATGTAAGTTAAAATCTCACTGCTTTCTATTGCCATGCAATAGTCTCATCTAGTGTTTCTTCCAGCAACCATTTGTGTTTTTATGTTCTTTTAACAGGGATCATTAGAGGATCATGCAAGCCTCGTGGAGGCAGTGAAAAAGGTAGATGTAGTAATCTCTACAGTAGGAGGAGAACAGATAGCCAATCAGTTCAATATTGTGAGGGCTATTAAAGAAGT
>SNQJ01S0032966.1:0-13587 GCA_010110895.2 Picea sitchensis
TCAGATCATGTCAACAACATATCATAAAATCAATAGCATATCATCAAAACAAATCAATATCACCATAATGAAACAACCCAAATAGCCCACTCCCTGACTCAATCTGGAGTCCAAGGGAGTTCCACCGATGCCTCTGCATCCTCAAGGTCCGAAACCCTGCACACTCAATGAAACCGAGTCAGCAACACCTGTCTACATCAAAGTAGTAAAAACATCCTGTCATATAACTTAACGCATCATAATGAAGGAAAAAGGTTTATCATCATAAAAAACCAGATCACTTGCGAGCAAGTGTCCTCAAAGAATAAGTTTGGTAAGTGCGCCAGAGCGGGATGTTACATATATCAAACAAATGTAACACTTAACACTCTCTAGTCTATAGGAGCCTACAAACCTTAACCTCTATAGAATGGGTAGTTGGAAAAACAATTTTGATTGTATATCAAGAAACTATAAATTTCATCAGTGCAATTATACTCAAATAGTATTAATACTCCTAGCAAGGTAAATAAGATTTTGGAGATATCCCATACCATTGTAGGAGACCTATATGAAAGGATTCCTTATCTCACAAAAACCACATTGGCATAGCTCTCAAGTAACCATTTCTTCATTGACCCATTCATACTATTTTGAGAAACTTATCTTAAAATCCTCCTCATCTGAAGCTAATTACATTGGTGTGAATATCTAGTAATCCTTTCAATGGACCCAAGCATCCATGCTTTCTACTAGAAAATTAGTCATGGACAATAAGATCACTGAACTAGAAAATTTGTTGTGCTAATAGAAAACCTCCTCTATTGAAATACCAATCAAGGTCTCAACCATGTTTTAGACTACCTATCCAAAATGCATAAAGACTAGGAATATAAAATCGATCCCACGAATAGGGAATCCTCTGTAGATGGAGAGAATCACATTATACCACCATTTCATGATAAACATATGTGGCATTTATTTTCCAAAGTAGGGATGAGAAAGTTTGATGGGTCCAAACCCATTGGTTGCATCACCCAAATGGAGAACTACTTCTCATTCCATGGTATTATTGACGCAATAATGAAAGAAACTTAGAGTGGGAGTATTATACTTGGATAAAAAATGATAAAAATGATAGCAATGAAATCAAAAATCCTATGGGGGACACATTACCTGGAGCTATTTTTTGAAAGACATATATTGTTGATTTGAAAGAGATACTCATTTTTTGTGGTGACTAACCAAATTGCACCAAATAAGCACAAAATAAGACTATATATCAACATTTTTGCAATTGGAAATATGCATAGAGGGCCATTTTGATTCTTTTGTTAAAGAATGTTCCATTAGTGGTCTAGAGGATGATAATAAATAACAAATCATGATGGCTTTCCCATCTACATGGTTGGAGGCCTCTCAGTGAGATAGAGAAGAAAAAATTGTGGTAATTGCATAGTCGAAAATCCCTCTTTTATTACCCACCCATTCCCTCCTCTATAATCTACAACCATTTCTCTACAACTCTCATCCATTGAGGGCCCAAAAGAAAACCCATGAGGAAGTTGTAGAATGCCAATGCCTCAAAATTTTCTATACCTATGGTTAGAAGTATTTCAAAGGGAATAAATATCAAGGTCATAAATTATTTCAAATTGATGTGACCCCTTCTGACTAGCCCAAGGATCCCGATTCCCCTAAAGGATATAATTGGTAGTAGGAAACCTTGTGGCATAGAGCAAAAATTTTCTAGTTTAGAATTCTACTTTAATGAAAAGGGTGCGAGAGGGTTTACATTAATCCCATATAAAAGGAAACTCCAAATTTAAAACACCTATGAACGAGCTAAGCACTATTTCTTTTGAGAAGGCATGAAAAATAACATCCATACTTTGGTAGAGGAATGAAGCTTGTCAAAGTAATAAGGGTGAAACAATGATAACTTCTAAGGCATTGCAACCATTGTTGATCCCACTCACTATCTAGAATAATATTTCCATTGTTTTTATTATGGACCTCCTAAAAGGAAGCAATAAATCAATCATCATGCGGTTCTAGTTGATTTCCCGTTAATATATGCTCACTTTTATGCCTTGCAACACACATTTATTCTCTGCACAGTGGCCCAAATGTTCATGGTTTATATTTTTGAGTTACATGACATGCCCACTTTCAATGCGCGGGATCATGGTCATACCTTCACCAACAAATTATAGTAGGATTTATTTAAAATGCAAGGCACATAATTGAACATGCGCATATCTTATCACCCCCAAGTAGATGGTTAAATTGAGGCGGTTAACAAATTACTAGACACTTACATATAGTGTTTTTTAGTGGACCAATAACACGAATGGGTTTAGTGGCTACCCCTTACTAAAAGGTGGAACAATACCACTTATCATAGTGCCATCAGAATATGTCCATATGAAGCCATCTATGGCTAGAAAAATATTTTCATCACTTCATATTTATTGGGAACATCCAAGGTTCAGGATGTGGATGACACACTTAAAACCGAAGCAACCATTCTTCACACACTTAAGGACAATATTGTTTTGGCTCAAAATTGAATGAAGAAATAGGTTAAGGAGCGTAATTTTGAGCATTGTTTTGAAGAAGGAGACCATGTTTTCCTTCATATCCATCCCTATAAGAAGGTCTCCCTTTAAGATAAGGGATCCTAGGTTCTAGCACTAGAATTCTATGGACCCTATTAGATACTACAAGACATTGGCCAATTTCCTCTAAATTGGATCTCTCACCGCACACCAATATTCACCATGCCTTTCAGGTGTCATATTTGATGAAGGTCACCGGTCAAAATCGATAACTTCATAATAGCCTTCCACAACTTGATGAATAGGGTTCCATTTCATTACATATAGAGGCAGTAGTAGCTATAAGAAAACAATGATTATGCTAATGTATAATTAAAGAAGTCCTAATATAGTGGAAGGATGCGTAGCCATCCATCAACACCTAAGGTTAAGTAGGTACTTTCAAATATTTCCACAACTCTATGTTTAAGGTCATTGTTACTCTTAAAAGGTGAAGGAATGTTAGGGCACTACCCTAACCTCTTTACCTTGGGGTACATAGGAGTTAGTAATTAATGTAGAATGCCATATTGTTTAAATAAGATCCATTAGGTAGTTAGTGGGTAGTTACTCAATATAAAGGGTCATATTTATTAAAAATGATGACTAAGTGATAAGTGGTCATTAGTTAGAGGACCACACGTTGTTAGGGTTTTATTAGAGAGAAAATATTTATAAAGGTAGTAGGCTATGCAATGTTGTGTCAAGTATTGTTATTATATTCGATCTTTGCTCAAAGGAGGTTTCCCTCCCAAAGGGTCCCACAAACATTTCTCTCTATATTTTTGAATTATCAATACATGATAAGATTCCTCTAGTTTTGTATCCTTGTCTATCTTATTCACTTTTCTTCAACTTTTATTTCTTGAATAATTGATCAATAATCATTGTTTTTGTTGATTAAGTACATTACATTGAGTATATTTACAAAACCATAACATATTATTTGGTGTTTCATTCTAGTTACACAAAAGGAATTTGGGATGTAGAGTTCCTAGATAATCATTGTTTTTGTTGATTAAGTACATTACATTGAGTATATTTACAAAACCATAACATATTATTTGGTGTTTCATTCTAGTTACACAAAGGGAATTTGGGATGTACAATTCCTAGTTCCTAGATATTGTAGTCTCTATTTGATTGGTAAACCTCCTACATAAATAAACAATTGAGAAAAAAAGATTTTCTTAGGATTAAGCTTCCACATCCAAATAGACTTTAAATGATAAATATAGTTCTTTTCCTTGGATTTGATTCTCCAAAACTTCTTGACATTCGCAAGTAACATAAGTATTTTTGATAGCCACTTATATCAACCTTATAAGTTATACAAGTTATAAAGTTCTTTCTTCGATTTTCTCACTAGTCTTTCCGCACGGTGCATGGATTGGAAGTTCAAGATTAGAAAATATATTATTCGAGATAAAATTCCATAAATATTCAAGAGTCATCGTGTATGGTTTCTTAGATTGAAATCAAGTGTTAGGGTCTTCTAAGTTTTCGAATATTTAGTTTAGACATACTAAAAATTTTCCTACGAAGTTTCATGCCTTTTTAACTACCTTCTCACTAAGAGTTAGGAAGCATTGACAAATAGTTTTTCATTTTAATGAGATAATACTCATTTAAGGAAAGGAAAAATTCACGGGAGTCATATTCAACATCATTTTGTGCTCGTTGGCTCTCGACACCTAGTAACTTTTGGAAAAATAAGTTCATGTTATATCGAAAAGGGTTTAGTAGTTAATAGATTTTGGAGATTAAGGTTACTTTATATCTTTCATTGGCATAGGGAGATATTGAAATTGAAATGATGTGGTTAAATAGTATTCATTTCTAGGCTTCATTACCTTTTACTACTCTAATGATTAATTTAACCTGCCATGCATGGCTTGATTGGACAAAATATCCATGCATCCTTTTTCCTTGGGGTGCAAAAAAGGCTCTAACTTACACCATGGAAGATCATGTCTTTGCTATAGTTTACCTAGATTGAAATTCTATCTAGTTTTGTAATTTAGATTCATTAGGATTCACTGAAAGATACATATATTCATGGGATATTAATTAATGAATAGTCTCAATTTTACAGTATATATTAAATAATATGTCTTAGAACAACTTTTTTGAAACTTCTTCCTTATTCATATATTCATATATTTTTTAATAAAACCTTATTTTTTTTAGATATCTTAGCTATTCAACTTTTTAATGACATTTTAAAACCTATTTCTATTTCTATTTCTAATATGGTAACATGACACAACACTTATATGTCATGCGTGAGAATTATGTAAACCTATGGATTACCATTTTTCTTTTTTTCTCTTATTTTAAATCAACCAATGAACTAATTATATATTAGTGTAGATTCTAACAACATCAATTTATTTGCATCATCCAATGAGGTTAAAAGGGCCTATGTTACCCAAATTATGCATTTTCTTCTCTTTATCAAATGAGAATTTATACAAAGATACTAGTAAAAGAGATCTTGGAGTTTGAGTCATAAGCATGTCAATCTATGCATAACACTCCTTAGTTATTATGGAAAAATAATTTATAGAAGATGTAAGTAAAGATTCATGAACCTTCATTTATTTCTAGTAAACAAGGTTTCATTATCGATTCCTTCCACAACATAGCTTTCTCATGTCTTGGTTAGATCCTTAATTTCAACAAGTCCCATATTGATGGGTTAATACACATAGCATGACAATATGTGAGAGTTTGTGGATATGATGAGCCTTGTTATGTCTAGGAAATCATATAAAAATGTTTGAAATGTGGTATCTTCATGCATCGTAAAGAGGGGTTTGGGAATTGAAAAAAGAATACAAACAAGAACATCCAAGGATAATAAATAAATTATTCTTAATCTTGAATGCTGCAAGGATGTCGAATTTGATGAAAAAATATTCAATTCACTCCCCTACCTCAACTGCCCAGCCCAACCAATATACCAACATGATTCCCCTTAACATGCAATTATAATCTTATAATATTTTTTTCATTTTGAATTTATTAAAAGTACCCCTTGAGCCATATATAATAGACAATATATTACTTTCATTTTTTAGAGTTTTAGACTACCCGAAATAACTTCATGTGGTATAATATTTCCTAATCATGAAGCCCCTTATTTTAAGTATGTTCATGGGCCAAAATGATTCATAACCAGGACTAATATACATCCATAAAAATAAGAACGCACATTTTTGGAATTGGCAAGAGACATGGATTCAAAATACACTTTTCACTTTTTTGAAACTCTTAATACTCCATCTTCACATACCTATTTTTGAGATGCTTTAAAGGCCACGGGAATGCCTAGGATTTTTGACATTTTAAGTGTTGAATCTATGACTATACCTAACCTATTAGTCAATCTAAAACTTCTTGGCGTCTCTGTTTGTAGCACTAAATATGATATGTAAACTATCTTGGATATTCCACTAAAACAATTCATCACAAAATATAAGTTACACTATGAAGGTTAAACTCTTTTAGATTTGGAATATTTAGTTACTTATTTTGAAAATAGAGAATAATAAAATAGAATCACATACCATCCAAAAAATAACAAAAATATTTTCTTTGGGAAACCCTTACTCCAGAAAACCCATCTAGAAAGTGAGACTATTCTTCTCTCATTTCTTTTCCACTCCAAGTTGTTCTACTCTGAACAAAATAAAGTAGCATGGAAAGGAACCCCATCTAGGGGTAGGATTTTGACTTCCTCAACCCTCAATTGTGATAAGGTTTTGGATCTTCTAGAATGTTCTTAGAAAATCCTCTAAGTGGCTAGCCCTATATGTGTAAGTAATGGAGATAGATGTGGCATCCATTCACACCATGGTGATCAATAGTTTAGGTTAATTGCACCATGGTGATAATAGTGTAGGTTAATTGTGAGAAGCATAACTTTATTATATGAACTTTGATTGAGACAATTCTTTCACAGTTGAAAAAGTATTGATGTTTATAATATAGAAGCAAGCTACATAGTAAGGTTTGAACCATTAAAAAGTGTCATTTTATCTTTGAAAATGGATATGAAAGATTATAGATGATTTTTTTGGATCCAAATTTAAACTAGTTACTAAAATTACTCTACAAGTTTACTCCAATTTTTTCATTAAAACATCAATATCAATGAAAAAATATAATGATCAAATATGGATCACAAGCAGTAATTTATTTCACTACATCATTCATTCTACATTCTAGTGTGGTTAATGTCATCGTTTTTGCGAGAGGATTCCGTGGATGGCGAGAGGTAAAACCTGCGACTGTACCTGGACAAACTCCATTAGATCAGTAATAAACAGCTTTACCCTCCTATTTCGGTTCCGCCCAAGCTCAGTTTTGTGAAACTATTCGTGGAGTAAGAATACGTAGATCGCTTGACGCTATATCTGCAAAATCCTGCGAAACCATTTGACGTTGCAGTTTCTAATTGTTCGATAGACGACTCAGTAGCTACTACATCCAAAGATCCCACTACAACCACTAGTATCTTCTTTCAGTATTACTTCCAATCTTCCCAGATATATCGCATGATGACTTTCATGACAGGCTGGCATGACTTGACAGTGTAGCAATCCGATCGGTGAAGGGCCAGCAAGAGTGTTTGGATGAACGTTAATGTCAAAGAATATTTATTTTAAAGGACGTTGAAGTGTTAAAGTTTCACGGTTTGAATAAACGTCCTCACTCTTCCCAATTTTTTTCTTTTTCTGCGGTAGAACCTTAAAGATGCCACCCCGCTCTGTCTTTTGACGTAGAATGCATAGCGACCATACTCTGTTTAATCTTACTTGTCACCAGATGTTCTGTAATTAGCATTGTTTCAAGTATAATTCAAACGTTAAAAGAGACGTTTATTTCACTGTCAAACCCGTTGTGTTCATGTTTTAAAAATCGTTAGCACGTTAAAAAGACGTTTTCTTCACTTTCAAATCCGTTCTGTGCATGTCTTCGAAATTGTAAGCACGGCCAAAATAAAAGACATGGTTGGATTGTTGACGAGATTCTCGTCGAGAATCATGAGTTATGAGTGCTATCAAAGTGGTTCCAAGCAAACATTGTTTTGCATCTCAAAGACCAAACCAGAGAACATTTGTTCCAAGTGCGTGTGATAAGATTTCCACGCAGAGATTGAAGTGATTGTCTTTGAAAAGATGTTAGACACTGCATTTTTTATGGTGTTGTTTAACTGTTCTATGAAATGATTTTTTAGTCGGGATATAAATTTGCACAAAATCATTATTTTTTGTTATTTAAAATCTATTTCTAAATGTAGAAATGGATTCTCTGAGACATCCAGATTATACAGATTATAATCATTCAAATATACAAATCTAACAATTTTTAATTAAACATATCCCCAAAAAATATCTCCTGCAAAATTATTTCGTAAAACATTTCAACTAAAACTAAAACATTTCAACTAAAACTTTTTGAATTTACAGTTCCAATTTGATCTCATATTTGGAGATTCCCAATTCCAATTTTATACATGGGATCCCAATCACTGGACCATTTGGAGAAAAGTCGCTTTACATAGTAGGTCTCTTTTTGAAATAAGCTTTTTAGGATTCCTCATGTATGGTGGCCTAGTTTGTTTGTTTGTTTGGTGGTTATGCTTATTAAGGTAAATAAAACTATATCTTGATCTCAAGCGAGACCAATTTTTTATTATAACCTTGTCAAATTGTTGTAAATTGTAGAGTTATTTTGTTACGAAAAAAGGATATACCTTTTTAAATTAAAAAGGAAAAAATAAATATGTTTTACATAGATATGTTATTTTCAAAATTTGCAAATGATTCTTTTAGAATTTGTTCTGTATGTATGTGGAAACGTTTTTGAATGATCTTTGAGTTCTATGAAATCTCACTCAGCTAGTTATAAATATTTTTGTTTTACATGAGATATGTAGATTTAAATTTTATACATAGTTTTTATGAAAAATACTTGGTCGAACATGAGATACACAGATTTTACAAATTTATGAAAAATAGAGATTTTACCTCCCTTTAAAATAGAGTTAACAAGTAAATTGCCTATTTCTTTTGAGGAAAGGTTTTATATACGAGTCTGCAAACCTATTCACAAACAACATATCATATGAGTGATGATATTGCATAATATAATATAATGAAAAGGATAAGATCTAATACATTGATGGTTTAATTAAAAGGATAAGATTTAGTACATTGATTTATTAATTAACTTGTTATAAAGGTTGATTTTGAGTTAACCGAAAATGTTTTTAGGTAAAGTCCCAAACATAATAGTAAAAAAGTTTAGGTAAAGTCCCAAATATAATAGTAGAAAAGTTAACATATAAATAATGATAATACATTGCTTCCTTAATTAAAAAGATAAGATATAGTACATTGATTTATTAATTAACTTGTTATAAACAAACATAATAGTAAAAAAGTTTAGGTAAAGTCCCAAACATAATAGTAGAAAAGTTAACATATAAGTAATGATAATACATTGCTTCCTTAATTAAAAAGATAAGATATAGTACATTGATTTATTAATTAACTTGTTATAAAGGTTGATTTTGAGTTAACCGAAAATGTTTTTGGTAAAGTCCCCAACATAATCGTAGAAAAGTTAACATAAGAGTAATGATACTGCATAATATAGATGACTAAAATCACTCAGAAAAGTTAACATGGTAACATATGAGTGATGATAATGCATAATATATATGACTAAGATCACTCATTGGCTTGTTAAATATATTGTACTTAAAAATGCCACATTTATTTTAGACAATACATGTGTTCATATTAATATAATTAAGAAATTAGAAAAGCCTTGAGATGGTGAGTGGGTGTTTATAAATCTTAGTAAACATATATGTGTGAATATGAAAATAAGATTGTTAACTTATTAAATTATTAATAAATATATTTTTATATATAATATTTTAGAAATTGGGAAATAGTGAGATTAAAGATGGTATAATTGTAATAATTAGATAATTAGTTCATCAATTAATTTTGATTTCATGTTATTTATATTTTTATTAGTTGTTTTTATTTTTTAAATGCATTTACTTGAATTAATTAAATTATGTTATTATTAGAATGTGAGTTATTAATTTTTATATATAATATTTTATAAATTGGGAAATAGCAAGATTAAAGATGGTATAATTGTAATAATTAGATAATTAGTTAATCAATCAATTTTGATTTCATGTTATTTATATTTTTATTAGTTGTTTTTGTTTTTTAAATGCATTTACTTGAATTAATTAAATTATGTTATTGTTAGAATGTGAGTTATAAGCTATAACCATTTGCATTTGTTAATTGGTATATGGTTGTGAATTAGTGTGTTAATATGGTGGTATCATAATAATAATAATAATAATAATAATGTAATTTTAAGGTCACAACCAAGCCAGACACCAAATTGGTATATGAGGCTAGATCAAGTGGAAGATATTTGAGTTTCCAATGGTTGAGAATTGAACGAATGCTTCAACTTTAGGTGCTTAAAGTGATTGAGACATTCCCTTGTAGATATGAAGATAACATTCCAAGAGATAAATACAACTTTTTGTGTTGCTTATTGATGCTAAACTATATGTTAGTATTTGATTGTTATTTATGTTTGGATAAATATGTTTATGAAGATTATATTGATTGATTATGATCATGCATTGAGTATTTATCTATTATGGTAGAATCATATGCTTAGAGATCCTCACATTCCATGAATGACACCAAGGGTAAATGTCATTGGTAGAAAACATGTATACCTAACCCTGTGGGATCTATGAGGATTCTACCTAGTGGCCTTATTGGTCATTACATGTTCGGCATGGAAAATAAAACCACATAAGCCAACCCTTGGGTTAATTTTTTTTTTGTGTGTGTACACACATACATATATACACATGTATATCCCAAGGAGATAAGTTAGTTAGATGTATCCAATGTGGTTGTCCATTTATCTCATTTTATTCTAATGAGTGCCCTATTTGAATAAACCTAGGTGAGATGAGCTATTCTATGCTAATGAGTTTACTAGTGATGTCATCCACGAATGTGGTGAAACATCCCTTGTGTTTCCTCATAGGTTTGAAATGATAGTTTAGGATACGTTTGAGTAGATACACACACACACACACACATACACACACACATATATATACAATTATTCATATTTTCATTTATATATAAAAAGGGTCTAAAGATAATGATCAGAAGCTAAGGCCAATAGGCATAATAAATCTTAGATAAGAAAACTCTACCATAAGTGTAAATCAAAATTTTGAAGTCATAAATTTTCCCATAGTCCAACATAGAAAGTGATAAACATGATACAACCCAATTAGCTAGAGTGAAAAATCATATCATGGAGTAGTGGGAACTTGAACTACATTTGGAGGAGGGTATTTATTCTTAGGAAGAGTCTTGCTTACTTAAATAATGGATTTAGAGTCTACCTCTATATTTCCCTATATGCTTCTTTCCTATTTGGGTTCTTCTCGATGCTTTGACTTTGAGATAGCCAAAACAATGAAAGGAATTTTATGAAATTGGGGAGGCTCTAGACTTCTTACTAGAGGCTAGATTTGTCTTCTTTATTAACACTCTCTTATCACCTAGCTTTCCCTATATTGATGTTGATAGTCATTGGAGGCACAAGAGTTAACAAAGTGGAAAGTAAAATTCATATTAGTGGGGATTTTGCACATGATGTATAATGAAATATTCGAATAATCACCTAGCCCATGTGGGTTAGTTGCATCCATATTCACTTTATATATGTGTGTGTGTGTGTGTGTGTGGGAAAAGATTAGAGAGACTTCCTTCCAAGTGAATATTGTATAATTTATGGCATGTTTTGTTGAAAAACATTCATTTCTAGTTTTCCAAAGATAATATAAGATGCAAACTCTAATATAGTACCATGCATTGTGAAAATTCATACCACATGGGGTTATATCCTAACAAGGTTATCTACTATGTAATATTGGCCAAGAGTAAAGAGTAGCATAACTCATATCAAGCATGCTAAGTGTTAGGGATCTACCCTGACTTTCCTATGTTGGGGTACCTAGGAGTTAGTAATTATTTTATGAGGGCATCTTCATTAAATAAGGCACTTGAGATAGATAGTGGGTAGTCACTAATTGTAAAAAGGTCATGTTTCTTAAATAAGGGCCACCAAGTGGTTGTTACTCATTAGTCATGGTACCATAAGTCATTTGGGTTTTACTAGAGGGAAACTATTTGTAGTGCTAGTAGGCTAGGTAATGTATTGTCAAGTGTTATTATCTTATTGTAACTCTACTAAAAGGAGGTTGGCCCATCAAAGAGGCCCATGGATATTTCTATCTCTTTCCTAGATTATTCATGCAAGGGCTATATTCTACATGTTTGATCATTATCTCCCTTTTTTACTTTTTTTTTTGTAGTTTTGATTTGTTGAATAATTAGTTAATAACCATTGTTTATATTGGTTAAGTACATTACAAGTAGTATCGTACCTATTTCTTAATGCCAACAAATGTGAAAATTATAGAATTTTATTTTTAGGCTAGAGACTTGTTGTGACATCTTTAAACATGGCGATTTGTCATTCATCAAGTAAAACTTTAGTTGGGGAAGCATACAGACAAGAATACAATTGGAGACACTTGGTTGGAGATGATAATACACCTTTATTGGTACCTTGGTGAGTATTATCAAATTATACATAAATATCTATAGATTTGATCTTCCATGCACCTTCGCGTATATTAGAAGGATCCTAGTTACCTAAAAATAGATTTACATATGCCTATCAACCATATTTTTTCTATAATAAACACAAAACAACACTTGATGAGATCACTTCCACATACCAAGGAATCAGGTAGTATGAATCAGGGTATGATCTATCCTTCCATAGTTGGTGTTGTGAAAGATTCAATCAAGTGATATTGTTGGAAACCCTCAAGTATATCAAAGAGATATATCACTTAAAACTATCTAGTCTATAGTACCCTACAAACCTTAACCTCTATAAAATGGGTAGTTGGAAAAAAAAAATTGATTGTATATCAAGAATCTAGTAATTTCATCATTGCAATAATACTCAAATAAGATTAATATTCTTAACAAAGTAAATAATATTTTGGGGATATCCCATACCATTGTAGGAGACCTATCTCAAAGGATTAATTATCCCACAACAACCACATTGGCCCATTTATTCATTGACCCATTTATACTATTTTGAGAAACCTATCTTAAAATCCTCCTCATGTGAAGTTAATTACATTGGTATGAATCTCTAGTACTCCTTTCAATGGACCCAAGCACCCATGCTTTCTACTAGAAACTTATTCATGGAAAATCAACTCACTAAACTAGAAATATCAATGAAGGTCTCAACCATGTTTAGACTACCTATCCAAAATGCATAAGGAGTAGGAATATCAAATCGATCCCACAAGTAGGGAATCCTCTGTAGATGGAGAGCATCACATTATAAGACCCTTTCATGATAAAATTATGTGGCATATATTGTCGAAAGTAGAGATGAGAAAGTTTGATGGGTCCAAACCCATTGGTTAGGTCACCCAAATGGAACACTATTTCTCACTCCATGGTATTATTGATACAATAATGAAACTTAGAGTGGGGTTATTATACTTGGATACAAAATGATAAAAATGATAGCAATGAAATTAAAAATCCTATGGAGGACACATTACCTGGAGCTATTTTTTGAAAGTCATATATGCTTGATTTGAAAGAGACACTCAATTGTTTTGGTGACTAACCAAATTGCACCAAATAAGCACAATAAAATACTATATATCAACCATTTAGAAAATGGCAATCTGCATAGAGGACCATATTGATTCTTTTGTTAAAGAATGTTTCATTAGTGATCTAAAGGGTGATAATAAATAAAAAGTCATGATGGCATGCCCATATACATGGTTGGATGCCTTTCAGTGAGCTAGAGAAGAGAA
>SNQJ01S0032966.1:49647-71150 GCA_010110895.2 Picea sitchensis
CAACAACCAAGCGACTATATAAGTCTTACCGAAGAATTTGAGTAAAGACCAATCTTGTAGCACATAACATTTTTTTACCTCACATAAGTGGTCCCCTTATGGCGTAGCTTTCGAGCATGGCCCTCACGGGATGAGATAACATGTGGTTTTTTCTACATGCCCACTTTGTGTTGTACTCAAATGGAACAAGTATGGTACTCTTTTGAGCCTAGAAGGGGGGAGTACAATGATGTAACTTTCATGCACCTTAAGGGGGGGAGTTCAAAATTCTAGTGATGATGGTTTATGAAACCACTTGTGGTCTCTCCTTTCAACTGACAAAGGGGGGAATTGATGATGGAATTGAAGATGGTTGTCAGAAAGAAAGTTTCGACAACAACAAACATCAAGTTTCTAGATGGGCATGACATTTTCCAAATGGGAAATTGCAGTCTATAGATGAAAGACTTTGGTAGAATTATGGTTCAATAAGTTTAATTTGAATCATTTATAATTTAGATGTTAATTTTGATTTTGAGAGAAATGATGTGGACATTTGGTTCACATAGATGGTCATTTGACCTAGCAGAGGACAAGAGGATCCTTCTGCATTGCAGCTTGCATTTGATTAAGTTGTCAGGAATTTTCAGGGATGTGTCAGACTAGAAGTTGATTCACTTCTCTTGGTTCACTCTAATCAGATTGGAGTTTACATTAAGTAAACAAATTGCATGCATCTTGAATCACATGATTACATAGTGATATTTTCCAAAGGACAAATTTTGGCAAGATTATGGTTCAATGACTTGCAATTGAATCATACACAGTATACATTGGGATTTTTTTGGACACCTAAAAGTGTCAAGATTGGTTAGTGGTTATCCAAAAACCATCATATACATGGTATCAATTGATCAATGGTTATCCCAAACCACAAATTCAGAGAGCACTTTCAGTGATACACTGATAGTAGAGTGGTGATACTACATGTTCACCAATTACCATAAGACACTAGATTCTTCTAGCTCAAATACTTGGCAAAATGATCAAATTTTCAAGAAATCAGGAAATGTTTAGATATTCCAGCTGTTCACTTCCATATCTCAGCTCTCTTCCAATCCATTTCAAATGAACAAATTCAACATCTAGATTGGCGGTTTTTCAGGCAGCTCTTCATTGAGGCTCAACATAGGAGTTTCAGTATGAAGACTTGGAATTGATACCAGTTTATTCTTTATTATTGGCATTATTGATCAGACTTGTGATTGAGGGGGGGATTGTTATCCGATGGCTTATCTTTACCAATCACTAAGTCTAAATTGTCACCTATATTTGTATTATTCATTTAGGATATTAGTAATATATACTCAAGTGATGACTAATGATTAAGTTAATATTTCCTAGCCTAGTCATCATGCATGATTTTAGAATCTAGAGCAAATCTCTCTATGAGGTGGCATCACCCATTGTACTATAAATATGTACCATTGGAGTGAATACATTTGAATGTTGGCTAGTGATCCTTTTCTGCCATGTTGTTGTTCTTATCTATGTTTTATCAATTGGTATCAAAGCATCTTTGTTTTATCACATTGACCCATCAACGATAAAAAATCCCCGATGATTGTTGAATACACTTTCTGAAATCGATCGATTTAACCGTCAACCACTTTTGTTGGCTGACATGACAACTGTTAGCATGGCATGACACATGGATGGTGATCTGGAATGACACATGGATGCTGACGTGGCATGAAACATCATCCTGAGGTGTCAACTTAGGTGATGTGGCATGACACGTGGATGATGACATCATCATCATTTTTCTCGAATCGACCATTGACCAATTCTCTTGGACAACCCCAACACCTTGTCGACTTCATTCGATTCCAAACAATCGACACATCGGCCATCGAAGACTTTTCTTTATTAATTCGAACACTTCACTGGATTGACCGACACTCGACCATCGACCCATTATCCATCGACGATGTTTGTCGATGACTGGAAATAATTCGTCGGATTCTTCCAACCCCCAACCGTCGACCATCAATGGTAAGATATGTCTTTATGGAAGGCCCAACTATTGTTCATTTCACTCGATCCATACATTGGCCATTGACACACAATGAAGAAATTGAACATGATCTGCATAGTATTTCTATCGATCTAAGGAAATTAGAAAACGATCTTTTCAACATAGAAATCCGAGATGAAATCAACATGGCCCCCATCAGAAGCTACATTGAAGAATGACTCCAAAAGAGAATCGACAAGCTCATAGACAAAGGGCAACAACCGGTTGGCACAATTCCAGTGGTCATCGAAAAGAGAAACAAAAAGGCACGAGCATCATAGTAAGTCTATACTGATCACATCTTGCTTTATTTATCAATCTAGTTATTCTACCTTTTTAAATAAAAATCTCTAACCAAAGAGTGATAACTTCCAATTTCTTCTTTTCAGGTCTTCCTCTCTACCGTCGCACACTTCTTCTTTATACAATCCTATTTCTTGTAATTATTTCTTTTATGGTCCATGGAAGCCCCAATCCCAATCTATATGACAAACACATTTAAATTTCTAGAAATATGTAACAAATTCCAGAAATATGTAACAGACATTAGTAATTTTTGATAAATTTCAAAGAAAACTAATTTGGGAACAATTTTGACAATGCCTTGTCGGCTGCTTTTGGAATGCTAAATTAGTTCTCTTTATGCATATCAATCATATTATTTTATTTGTATGTGCTCAGAATGTTTGTTCTTCAACTATGCTCGATGTCAGGAAATTGTGTTTATTGTATTTGAATGTTTAATGTGTGTGATTCTTGGTCCTTTTTTCCAGGAACCTTTATTTCAAAAAAATAAAATACTACTATCCTTTTTTATTGCTTCAAGTCATTACGTCGAAAATTTTCTAAGTCCCATATTTGAACTATACACACCCTAAGAAAAAACTTGAACATGAGTATCACATCTATAAAAAAATGCACTAGGATTGACATCCTCATTCGCATATTAAACCAATATTAATATAATATTATGATTAACTAATTCAGGAGGTTCTTTGGGGTTCCATCCTTATTGCCACAGTGACATTCTTATGGCTGGCGTGTGACACACTGGCACAAGTCATTTTCTGCATGGATAACACATGTACTTCAAGCCGCTTCCCACGGGTCTCTGATGCTTCGGGCTTCTATTTCTCCCTCGGTCCTGCCATAGCAGTGCATTTATTCCCATTCCAACCTGGCAGGGACTACACTGCCATGCAACACTTGTTTAAAATTGTTTATTTTTATTTAATATTATAAGAATAAAATAGATAATGTAATATGAGTTCACTTCCATTTTCATACATCAACATCAATATGTGAAGATAAAATAAGTTGGCTTCTTAGCAATGAGTTCAATAATTTATATAAAAATAAAATATTATCACCTCCAATTTTCATGCAAAGACATAAAAATAAGCTCACTTCACTCTCTCATGCATAGAAAATGAATTAAATAATCTATCTCAAGATAAAATATATTCAAATGATTTCACTTCAAATGAGTTCACTTCCATTTAAATAATATCCATGAATATGAATAGAAAGTGAATTCACTTCCGATTTTCAGGCTAGTAAATCTTATTTCTCATATAAGCTTTATATATTTTGCCTATATCAATATATTGAATAATAATCATAATAATAATTTATTTTTAAGGTTACAAAGACACCAAATTGGTATATGAGACCCCCCTTATTTGTGGGACAAGGGACCCCTCTCTATCCAACAATTTTACTGATAAAGTTTATAAAGGTATACATACCCTACCCCCTCTGGATTTGAACTTATAACTTTTTAGGAAGAAACACATGATTTGTGTTCAATTCACGTTGTACAAATCTTTAACACTTACTATTTGAACCAAACAATATGTTTAATTTATGTGGATGATATGATGGGTTAACCCTAATAAAATTTATCAATCAATCACATGGAGGGTTGACCGACATCGAGGCTTATCTCATTATTTTATTAGTGAAGAATACAAAATCGTTTGTTCCTCGATTCGTGGGAGACAAATAGGAAGAAGCTTACTCTTTGTAACGCAAGTGCAAGTTCCAAAGTTTCCTGGATGTGCTTCAATGTTTGAAAGTGGTTGGCTACGAATGTTTTGGTTGGAAGTTTGGAACCCACTAACATTGGAGAATAACGGAAATGGCTCACTCAATTTATGAATTATCATAGTGAAAAAAAAAATCAAATTTTTTATAATCGGGTTGACCGACATCGAGGCTTATCTCATTATTTTATTAGTGAAGAATACAAAATCGTTTGTTCCTCGATTCGTGGGAGACAAATAGGAAGAAGCTTACTCTGTGTAACGCAAGTGCAAGTTCCAAAGTTTCCACTGGATGTGCTTCAATGTTTGAAAGTGGTTGGCTACGAATGTTTTGGTTGGAAGTTTGGAACCCACTAACATTGGAGAATAACGGAAATGGCTCACTCAATTTATGAATTATCATAGTGAAAAAAAAAATCAAATTTTTTATAATCATTTTTAATTTTAATAAAATAAATTTATTAATTACCAAAATTCATTATTATTATACAAATTGTTTTAGTTATATAAATTTCAAAAATTATTCAAAATTGTAGATTTTAGTATATTGTTCTTTAACACTTTCATTGATATATTAAATTAAATTAAATTCCAATTTGATTTTTTTGTTTTATTCATGTAAACTTTCTTTTTAGTTGTAAATCTATATATTAGAACTACCATATTTAGTTTTATCATGTTAAATTCATAATGAATCAATGTAAAAATATTGAAATCAATCTTTTATGCAATATTGATTTTGAGAATTAACATCATAATAGAATTGTCAACATTTATATATTAGTTAGGTATATATATTAATATTTTCTTCTAAAATGCAATAAAAATATATAATTTATAGAAAACCAGTGGTCTTAATGTCACAATAATATATAATTTATAGAAAATTAGTGGTCTTAATGTCACAATTTCAACTTTAGAAAGGTAGATATATATATTGTAAGATACCCAACCCTCTAAGTATCCTTTTTAAGGGATGGAGTATCAAATTTTCACTTTTCCTCAACGATATCAAAGCCTCATCTCGAGGCTACCATCGTCTTCTACTCGTTAAGAGCTTTCCAATGACTATAACCATGCTCAGATCTGAGCTCTAGATCATAAGTTACAGTCTCTCCAAAGTTTCTAGACTTTCATTCATTGAGTTCATCTTTAGTGCCACGTGTCAAACACATCATTCCTCATCATTCATGCCATCCGACATGGTACTGATGTGGCATCTACCACCTGACCCATCTGACTCCCCCATCTGCTAGTTCAAATATTTTCTTCTTCATCAGAGTCCTCCCATCAGGGTTAGCAGATTTCCCGCACCTAATCCACTCAAACACACTATCTCTGACTACACACACCTCGACAAATCTAACCTACCGATCCAACAGCCCTTAGTGTTGGAACATCAATGGATCTAATTACTTCATAGTCTCCAACTCCCTCGACAGTGAATGACCCTTCTCCTGTTCCAACTACACTTAGCTTATGTGGAGACCATGGAGATCTATGGTTGAGATGGAATATCGCTTGCCACCTTGGTCATCGCTGCCATCATGTACATGTTTCCCATCACGACACGTGGCTCACAATCCACTTGACATGTGGACCCATCACAACGTGTCATGTCACCATAGGGTACAAAGGCTTGCTCGACCATAAATTGACACTTGTCCATTTCTTATAAACCGATTAAGTTACTTAATCTATATTTTGTTAAAATACCACTCCTCGGTATTCAATTATTTAATCCTCATTAGGGATAGTATTTTTACTTAGCGTAATATATTGGCATGATAATTAATGAGGATTTGTTTTCTCTCCATTTCCTTGGGAATGGTTTAGTGCTAATTTAAATATACAGGTTATGAGGACATTATAATGCAATTAATTAATTATTTCATGATATAATTTAATTAATCATATTATAACATAATCATATTATATTATATTATAATTAATTAATTGTATTACACTTAGGTTTATAACCTTGATTAACATATAAATCAAAATCCCTAGGTTCCTACTTCGCATTGAAATCTTCACGTACTGTATATATATATATATATATATATACATGGTACGTCACGTCAGGGTTTCAAACTATGCAGTTTATTAACCTTACGTGATTCATTGGAGGGATTGAAACACTAGAAATTAATATTATAAAATAAATATATATAACTTTATACAATTCAGGCTATCACACTCTGAGCATTCACTCCTCTCTCATTTCTCTGATGGTCAATTATGAAAGATAAATATTTGATATTAAAAATATATGTGGGATGTTATTGTTGGCATGCAGTTATAAGACCCTAGGTTCAATTTATCTTAACCAACAAAACTCTTCAGACACCGGCCCTTTCAGCATCACCTGCATGCAAGTAAAGTATCACCCTAGGTATCTATTGGGGTTGTAGGAACCAAGTTTCTGCAGTAGTAAGGGAATGGGAGGTGATCATATTAATCATTCTTACGTATCCATTATGTGTGCATTATCCTGTATTTTTTCTTCCTTGGTTACTTAGTGAATTTATTTATATAGTACCATTATACTGCAATTTGTAGCATAAACCATTTACTACAACGATCATAACGATTGTGAAATTATCATAGAGTATCCAAATCTAGTCTAACATGCATAGAGAGAATATTCATGATCCATCACATAAAATACAAGTAGACACATCAATTAGCATGGTTCACCCAACTTTGGGATACATCCACAACGACTGTTTTCTTTATTATTCTTTATGTAATCGTCTCATGCTTATGCATTGTGCTTACAATAGAGATATCATGTTATCTCTTTCTGTCCATCTCGCCTAGTCGCTCTGCAGTGCAAGCCTCTCTCTCTTCAACTTCTCTCTAACAATCAGACGTATACTCTTCCATTCTTAGTCTATTCTCTCACTCTCCTCGCAAACAAAACTACAACCGAGACCCTCAATAGAACTAAACTCAAGTACCTTAAAAACATAGAAAAAAATAAGAGAACGAGAGAGAACCCCTATCTTCCCAACCCATTACATATTTATTAATGAATTCCTCAAAACCCTACTTTTCTTATCTGAAAAACTCGATTACATCTTATTCTAAGTCATGAAAACTCGTTTTGACTCGTTGTTCGGTTTTGATTTTCCTAATTTTACCTCTGCATGTTGCTTTTTCATTACCAATTGTTATTCTCCCTTCTTTTGCGCATATTTATGCTTTTAGCTTGTCGAACTGCTATCCTTCATTTTCACTCACTTTCTTCTCTTGCTTTATTCATCTATTTTATTCTCTGCAAAGTATACTTTTACTACGTTCTTCCAAGGCATATTCCTTTACTTCTCACTCCTCTCCTACCTTTTCTTATTTCCTTTGTTGTTGCGCATATCCTCCATACTTAGGATTTTCCTAAAAACTATTTCCAAAATGCCTGTCCAACAGGCCACCAACACCACTTGTGGCTCATCCTAAGCTACTCAGGTCTATTGCATGCTCCTCGATGCTTCTATGAACTTTTTGGAGGCATCCTTTGTTTTTGCAATATATTTTTTTATTTCTGCCTCTATTCCCAAAATTTCTTCCACTCCCTGCGCAGTCAAAGTCGTGACCTTCTCTTCTATGTTATGTGTTACTTGGTTCACTTTTCCCTACGGAGTTGTCAGTTCTCATATCAACCTTAGTTCTTCATATTGAAATGGTCCTAATCAATGTTGAAGGATGTTGTTCTTGTTCTGTATCCTTTCAATTTCGTCGTATGACTACCTTTGTGCCAAAATAATCATCATTTGTTCCTTAGGTGGAAGAGTGTTTATGCTCTCCAAAGTCCTTTGCGCCTTTTCCTATGCATCTCTCAATCTGGCTTCCATGAACTTAATTTTTGGATCCTCCATGAGGTTGGTCTAGATCTGCCCACTTTCCTCACAAAGATTTGCACATTCCCCCTCCAACTTATTGATATTTTCTATTGTTGTCATCATTATTCTCTCTCTTCCTTACCTTTCTTCTGACGATGTTCCTGGCACTGTGCATGATTGCAAGTCTTCAATCCTTCTACGGAAGCCTTTAATGACTTCGTCGATTCTGGAGACCTGTTCTTCCATGGTGGCCTCCACTACTAATGGTACTTCTGGAATTTACTTATACAAATTTTGGACGGTTGCTTCTGCATTTTGTGCCATTAACTCTCCTTCGTCCTTTTCTTGTAAATATTTCTCGGCCCTTTGCTCAACCTCATTCTTTTCCTTCATTACTCCTTCCACTTTTTCTTCAACTTTGTTATTTTCCTGTAGAGAAGTTGCATATGTTTTCTACAATTGAGCCCTCTCATCCATCACTTTGGTCATTTCTATGTGTGTTAAATCCGTGTGGAGAATTATCTCATGCATAATACCTACCTGCAAGATCTATAGTATGTGTATAGGCATTCATGACAACAACATGTTTAGGTGACTTAATTTTTTCATCTGTTCTTGTAGTTTGGGCTTTGGTAATTCGAGTGTGTCTATCTTTATTTCTAATGTTCCATGCATAGCTACTAACACGGTCAGTAGTGGATTCGCAGTCTGTTCTTCCTTAACCAGACTCGTGGATGGTCCTTCACTCGAGCCCTTTTCTAATGTTATATTCATGGTCTCCAGTAGTTGTTGTATGATATCAATTGGTCCTGCATCTTCTGGTTTTGTTCTACTTGTTTCCTTGTTGTTTCTTCAAGGGTTGCCTTTGCGGAATCCCAGACTTGGTATCCAATTTTTTCCATGTTGTTGTCTGGCAGATTATAAACATGTCTTTACTTGTGCACTTTCGTCTTTTTGTGAGCACTGACGGATGGACCCTTCCCCTTGTATTTTATTTTCACCCCTACTCTTGGGCATGTTGGATATGTTCCTTCGACTGATGGTCATGTCTATATCATATTCCTTGTGCCATTATTTGCATTTCCCTGTCCTTCATCTAGTTCTTCCTCATCCTTGTCTTATTCTTCTACCTCTTCCAGATGGTCTATATGTTCTCCTGGGATTTTCCACTCATCTTCCCAATCATTAGCAATAAGACATACATCATTTGTTGTTGATTTGTAGCCAATAGGTAACCACTGGCATGCAGGGTCCCTTTTTTCTTGAATGTACATATGGTGCATCCCTTCTTTGAATCGCACAATATCCTAGTATGTTTCTACCATCTGGGTTGTGATGCAACGTGTATGTTCTACGATGTACTTGATTGTGTCAAAGTAGACATAGAATGTAACAATGTTATTTGTTTATCTCCTCTTTTTTTTGTATGCCATAAGTTGGATACTACGCAGCTGCAATACCCCTACTGGTTGTCTCATATGTTGATAATCACTAAGTTCCTTGTATCCTACTAGTGTAATCAAATTAACAAGCCATGAAGAATGAAACATTGTGCCTTTCTCGTAGGCCTCTATGCAATCTATCAAAAACTGATTCACCAAAAATGTGGCCCAATTCATTTGGACCCCCTCTACTCATTTTTCCGCGGCTACAATTACTGCAACTAACAATTTGTCCTCGTGGAATTTCCTCAAAAATTTGTAGGCCAACACCGGTATTGCAAAGCACACAACATCATCACTTATGTTTTTGACATATAATCCCTTCTTTCCTATGAAAGTGTTAAACTTATCTTTCATAGATTTTGTTAGTGCTTTCTCCTCTGCTTTGTTGGTGAACAATGTGGTCGGATTGTCTCCTACTTTTTGTAAACCTGTGATCCATGAAATTAATTGGGTATTAATCGATATAGGTGGGTCAAGCCACATTGTTCCTCCATGGACACAGCTGAGTAGTTTCTCGACAAAAACGTTTATTTTCATGCTACATCCAAAATGGGATATCTCAAGTAGGTTCAATATCCTTGACCTCTCAAGTGTTGTTTCCCATGTCTGCGGTTCAAGCAGTATTGCTCCTATGCCTCATACGCTTTTGGCACACAAATAATTTTCCCTTTTGAGCTCATGAGACTTTTTTTCATCCCTGATGTCATGATCTGCAAACTTCAGGCCATCCATCTTTCCTAGCATGTCCCCTTCAACAATTGCATGAGGTGGGTTTTTTGGTGTGGCTAGTGGGTATTTTCCATCTTCAGATACTTTAACTTGAGGCGCGATGTATTTTGATGGTGGTATATAGTCCCTGTTAAAATTTTATTACAAAGTCGAATCTCTGGGTGTTTCCTCGAACACTGGTGCAACTGGTAGTCATTTTTGTTGCCTCCAGATTGTTGTTGTTGGTGCTCCAACTTTTAGTGTGGCCAATGTTCTGTGCGATTGAGTTATATGAATGTTTTGTTTTTGTATTCAGTCAATTGTGGGTCATTTCTAGGTCATCTCTGGTTTTCTCTGGTTCGCTCTGTATGCTCACAACGCTGAATAACTACAAATAATGTTCCCTGTCGATCCATTTTTGCACCTTTATCACCCTTTGACAACTCTATAATTTATTTCGTGCCCAACGAAAGTGTGGAATCCAGTCAGAATATACCATTAATACTTTCCTTACTATGACATTAATGCCAAATCCTTCGCCAGTTATTTCCTTTGATCTACCCACCTTTCCTGATCTTCGGCATCGCCTTCTATTTATGATTACGCAACTATGGTACATTTCATCATTTCTAGATTTTTAACTATTGTTTATTTCCTTTAATTCCCTTAATGGTCCTGTCACATGCTTCACCTTTACATGCACTTAAATGACTTTGCGTTGTGTCTGTTATCTGTGTGATACGTCCTTTTTCTGTGCAATACTTCATCCTGTTTACCTTTTTATTTCTTCTTGTTTTCCAACTTTTTACTGGTTTTCTTCATTTTTCTACTTTTTGTTTGGTTTTTTGTATTTTATCTCCCTACTATAGTACAACTACTATGATACATGTGTTCTTGCGCAACTCAGATTAATGTGCATACGATCGACTATCTGTATAGAGTTTCAACCGACTTCCATTCACCATTCCTCCAAGAACTTCTCCATTCAAGGTTTCCAACTATGCAACACCTCCCTCCATCACATGTTGAATTACATATGGACCTAACCAATGGATGAGAAAATTTCATGGATGATGCATGAACTTATTGTCGTAGATTAATGCTAATCCCCCCACTTGAATCTTTTTATGTTTAATCTGTCTATCATGCCATGCCTTCTCTCTTTCCGTCTAAACTTTCTGGTGGAAGCCTATGACAAATCGATATTCCTCAAGTTGTACTAACTGTGATAATCTCTCCTCTACTGCGCCAAAGTCTGGAAGATCAATAATCGATGCAACACGCAGGATAGGTAGAATAAACTCCATAGGCATAACTTCTTCTTTTCCATAGACCAACCTAAAAGGGGTCTTGCCTATTAACTTTTTTCTTGTATTCCCATATGCCCAAAAAACTGGAGGAACCCTTAAGTCCTAATCATCTCTCCCTTCATTGCAAATATTTGTCAAAGAATTATCCAGAATTTTATTAAAGGCTTCTACTATCCCATTGACTTGAGGATGGTAAGACATACTCTTATGATGGTGAATCTAAAATTCCTCAGTCAATGTTGCAATTGTTTTTTTCAAGAAGTGTTTTCTTTCATCACTAAGTAAAATGCATGGGCACCCAAATTGTGTGACCAAAATCTCAAATAGAAATTGTGTAGTAGTCTTCGTGGTGCAGACTATGACTGGTGATACTTCTACCCATGTGGTCATATACTCCATCGTAGTGACTATGTAACTCACTCCTGATCTTTTTGTTGATGGGTTGATTGGTCCAATAAAGTCTTTTTCCCATTTATCAAATGTTTGGAACATAACCTATGGATATAAATAAATCTCATCCCTCCTAGATGGATTTCCCACCCTTTAACAAACATTGCATGCCCGAGAATATTCTTTAGCATCTTTACGAAGTGTGGACCACCAGATCCCTAGGCACAAAATATTTTGTGCAGTCACTTTACCTGCATAGTTTCCTCTTGCAATCCCTTTGTGTGCTTTTGTGAGTATCATGGGTCTTTCATTTTCCAACACACATCGTCTCAATATTCCATTTGATCCCAACTTGTATAAAATCCCCGTAATCAACTGATAATCTTCTTCTTTAACAATTAATTGTTTCTTCTGCGCAACTGTCATGTCTGGCGAGGTCCTTCTTGTACTTGAAAACTACACGATGTTTATGAAGTAGTCATCCACCATCTTAACTACAAATAATTATGCATCAGACAAGCTATCATATAGATTCCTTGAATCTTCCCCTGATAATATGCATGATAAGTGATCAGGTCCTACATTCCACCTCCCTGGTTTCACAACAACCTCAAAATCATATTACTGAAATAACCATCTGCATATTATCCCCCCCAACACTGTCTTTTTCACTAAGTATTTTAGCGCATAATGGTTTGTATACATCTTAAAATGAGAACCCGATAAATAATGTCTAAACTTCTGCAGTGCATATACCATTGTCAATCCTTCTCGTTCTGTAGTGGTGTAAGTTCTTATTTTCTATGGAAAACTTCCTACTTGCAAAATAAATTGGGTGATCTATGTCTCCTTCCTCTGGTTGATATAGTACTATACCCAAAGCTATGGACAACACATATACATGAACATGGAACTCCTTGTTCCAATCTATAAAGATCAAAATTGAGACGGTCATTAATTTTTTCTGTAAGTTGTTTAAACCCTTCTGAAAGTCCTCATTGCATTGGAACTTCGCTTCCTTCTTCAACAACTTCTCCATAAGTTTTGTAATATATGCATAACCTTTGATAAACTTCCTGTAATATCCTATGTGACCTAGAGTTTCTCTCAACTGTCTGACTGATGTAGGTGGTTGTAAATCTAGAATTACTACAATCTTGGCTGGATCCACTAGTAAGACCTACTTGTAGACCACATGGCCTAACAAAATTCCAAATGACGTGAAAAAAATACACTTCTTCAAATTCCATGAAATATGACATTGTCTACACCTATCCAACATTAACCTAAGTACTTCTATGTGATCTTTCAATAAAATAAACATAGTCAAGTCATCTAAGTATACTTCAAGGAACTTATGAATAAATTACTTAAAAGTTGAAACCACAACTCCTGAAAAAACTACAGGGGCATTCTTTAGTCTGAAAAGCATCATTGTGTATTGATAACTTCCCCACTTTATCTCAAACATAGACTTATACTTGTATTATTGTGCAATTTTTATCTGATGGTACCCAAAGAATAAATCTATGAAAGAATAAGTCTCTTTCCCTCCTACATTATCCATTACCTCGTCTATGAATGGTGTTGGGAATGGATCATGTAGACATGCATCATTAAACTTCGTCATGTCTATATAAATCATAATTATTCTATTTTTATTATCCTATACAACCATTTGACTTATCCACTCTGATTCTACCACTGGTTCAATGATTCCTGCGTCCAACATCCTGTCTATTTCTACTTTCACCTTCTCTTTATACTTCAGATTTAACCTGTAGGGTCTCTGTCACACTGGTTTAGCACTTGGTTTCAAAGGGATCTTCATCTTGTCTAATTACCCATCTATCCCCTTCATTTTTAAGAATGTAGTTGGGAAAAGATCATGATACTCACGTAGTAAATCTGTAATCTTCTCAAATATTTCATCATTCCAATAATACCCTATTTGCACAAAATTTGGGTTTTTTGTCATCCCAATGTTTACCTTCCACGTCTTTATTGGATATGTGTGCGCAACATACTCAATATCTAGTCCTTCTACTATGCGTTCTCCCTCACTTTCAGGTACTCGCACATTCCTGGGATATTCCTCATGATGTTCCTCTTTAGCAACATTGTAACACTCCAGTAATTCATGGACAATTATAGAAGCTTTGTGCGCACTACAAACCGATACCACCTCCATTTGCCCTTCTTTTGAGAATATATTGGTTAGAATAACCTATAACGCAAAATCTATTGATCGAGATTCATGTTCAAACATAAATGTTATCTTGAACCTCTGAGTCAAATCATTCTTGTTTGTTGTTTCTCTGCACATTTCTGATTCCAAATATCAGTTCTTCGAAATTGTATCCAGTGTATGTATAAACCTGTGTATCCATTCCTCCTTTGATTCTAAAATCCATTTGTTTCTACATTGATCCACATGATCTGTTGGGTCACTTATCCCTGTATAATTTTGCACAGTATTTTCTAACTTGGTACCAAATCTCACATGCAATAGTCTTCTACATTGCGACCAGTCTTCCATCCTCTCTTTATGTGCATCCCACTATCTAGCTAGAGTAGCTTTTAGGACAACATCTAGTGCCAAAAACCTTTTTTTTTTGGGTATATTCAACTGAATTCCTTTACAAACAAGATTATGTCAGTCAATCCATCATATTTGGGTGTATCACATAACTCTGTTCCAATCCAACACAATGACCGGGTTATGCATGCACACCATCGAGTTGATACTCCGTGCATCCTCTGCTTCAAATGTTCCATACCTTCCTTTGAATCTGATGCACACGGACTAATACTTCTCCAACTTAACACACCATATGTAGTGGGGTTGACATAATCATCCATCCGCGCAATCATATTATACAATTTTTCAATTTCGTTCCCTCTTATTGGCTCTATGTACCTCTTCCCTTCCATTGGATCCAATGGTGTAGTAATATTCAAGTCTCTTACCTCAAATATCAATTCCATCCTCTTTATATTAATTATCGCTTGATTGTCAAAGTCTCATTAAAGTCCCATTAGTGCTGAATATGGTTGACTATCATCCATGGTCTCAATGACTTCAAATTATATTACACTGCGCACCCCATCTATGTTCACAGGTACTCCTATCAATCGACCAATTGGTACTATCTTGTGTTGGTTTTCTAAACTTAACTAAATAAGAGACCAGATCAACTTTGGTTTCCCCATCATCTTCCAGGTCCGCTTTTGTAATACATTCACTTCACATCCCAAGTCTAAAATAATGTTATCCACATCATATTCCCCAATTTTTGCATTTAGTCTGAATTCTCTGTTGGTCCTCTTTTTGCATAGTATCTGATTCACTACCCTTTGTGCGATAGGATTTTCCCTTCCTTGCATGTAATGATCAATCATTTCATATAATGAATTCATCGCAATTTCATCTTTCATTAACTCTACAGAACTTCTCAAGAATTCTCTTAGATTGCTTACCTTCACAAGTGGCTTCTCTAGCATAGTGTGATCACATACATAAGGTGCAAATTATGTTGAGGCTACCCAATCCCCTCCTAGTATCTCTTTTCTTTCCCTATGATATGTCTCCTTTTCTTACTAAGGGTCGAATGTCGACATAGATCCTACTTATTTCCTTACCCATTTCTCAACCTGTTTCCCTCCATTCATTGCATCATCCCCTGTTCTAGTTCCTTCATGTGTAACAACTGCTATTCTAGGTCCTTCATTATGTTTTTCGGCTAATATATTATGTACATTCTGATTTGGGTTTGTTTCTAATTCCTTCTCGCATGCCATTTCAAAAGAAATTGAGAGCAATCTTCTATCGCATGCTCTAGTGCTCCACATAATGTGCAGGTTGTACAAAGATTAGGGAATTCATGAGCTAAGTGTCCTTGTTGATTACAATTGTAACATATTATCAATCCTCTACCTCCTCTGCCAAAATTTCCTCTACCTCGACCTCTACCAAAATTTCCTATGTTTCCTAGATTAAATCTTCTCTGATTATTATATTGTGGACCGCCTCCTTCTATCACAACATTCTCCTCCTGAATCCTTTACATGTTTGATGTGTGCTCCCTCATTAAATCGAATGCGTGACAATCCTTATCTTCATGTCCGAGTGACTTGCAGAAATTGCAAAATAAGTTCCTTGGTGTACTCTAATATTTTTGTAGTAATGGACACTTAGTTGGATGATTTCCCCATTTCTTACATATTTCAAAATATCCCCCTCCTGGTAATGGATTCGTTTCTCTAGTCACCAAATATTGCACAAATGATAGGCATTCATCCTTATGGAAACCTTCAGTCCTACACTTGGTACACTAGACTTATTCTCATTTCTCCTTCTCTTTTGTAATTTCTTCTAGTTGAATTGTCAAGGAATTTAACTGCATGTGGACTTGTGCCATCCCTGCATTGTCTCCTACATGGGATGCTTCCAATTTCATTGCAATCTCCAAATCTTCCAACTACGAAGAAGCCTTCTATTGAGTCAATTCCATGCAAATGTGTGGTAGGAGTCCTGTAGTAAACCATTTATGGTGCTGCTAATCAGGGATATGGAATTTCATTCTTCCCATCAGATCCTTAAATTGTTGGCCATAATCCCACCCTGATTCAGTCTGTACCTATTTGATTTCCTTCATCTTTGTAATGTGTTGTGTCTCATACTTTGACTTCTTGAAGTCTTTTAACAATACTTATCTAATTTATGCCAAATTCCTAGCTTGTCCTATAGGTGTGGTACTCTGCAATTTCATGTACCAGACTAGTACATGGCCTCTAAATTTTGTTTCCAGCTGCACAATATTTACAGCCTCATCCTAGACATTCTTTACAACCCAAATTATCTCACAGACAAATAGATGTTGTTTTAGATCCTCTGACCCAACTCTTTGGAATTCAGGTAGTCTAAGGGTGTTGTCTATCCCTACCTTGTTTCTTTTTATAGTACCCCCCCTAGGATATGTTGGTTGACTCTAATTCTACATTTTTCTTCCACTGATATGGTTGCTACTACTTTTTCCTCCCTTTCTAACTATAGGTGGTTTTGACAAATCCTCAAATGTGATTTATGATCTAGGCGATGCACACGGGGTCGTGGAATTGACACAGGATCGTGCCTGAGTAGGAAAGAATGGCTCTTCTATTATAGGATTGAACTAAGAATTCTCTTCCTCTCCTTCTATGTATGATATTTCTACGATCTATATAGTTGATCATGGTTCTCTTCCCTCAGGCTCACTATATGGATATCCTTTCTCAACCACATTATTTTTCCTCTTGTACATTATTCCACTCCGCAATACTCCAATCTTGTCTTCTTCCTCTGATAAAACTTCTTTGGTTCTATGCATCCTCAATCCTTCCCTTCCTTCTTTATTTTTTCCTTCATTCTCTCCTATGTTCAGACGATCCTCTTGTCATTCCTTGGTTCCCCTATGTGCACAAAACCCCTTATCAATCAGAATCCATTGTCATCACATACTTGTCACACATCAACATATTTATCCATGTACCCAATGATTTCATGAACATTCCACACAAACCTTTGAAGAAATCCCTCTTTGAAACATTGTATGACTAGGTATAATCCACTAAATTGTTTTTAATATAAACTCCCAATATACTATCCCACCAGAAATCAATTGCACGAGAAGACTTATTACTTACATTTTTTATATTTCTTACCAACTCAGAAGCCCAATTCCTTGGTGCTGCGGTTTGGTACCTTCTAGTATTCCCCACTAATATTTCTAATCACTTAGTCAAAATAATCTAAAATTTTCCAAAGAAAATCTCATTCAGCTCTATGTACACATACCTTTGCATCCATTTCTCATTGCTAATATGAGGATTTCTTTTCTTGTTTCTAGCAAATTCACGTTCCTTCCCTTCTATCCATTCTGATATGTTTTTGTTAGTCAACCTCCAAAACATTCCCTCAATCACATATTTTGGTTCCCGACAACAAAACCATTTATAAGTCCAATTCCTCGGTGTTGCGGTTCAGTACCTTCTAGTATTATCCACTAATCTTTCTAACCACTTAGTCAAAACAATATGAAATTCGCTAAAGAAAATCTCATCCAACTCTATGTACACATAAATTTGCATCCATTTCTCATTGACAATACGAGGATTTCTATTCTTGTTTCTAGAAAATTCTCATTCCTTCCCTTCTATCCATTCTGATATTTTTTTGTTAGTCATCCTCCAAAACATTCCCTCAATCATAGATTTTGGGTCCGGGCAACGGAACCATTTATTGGCATGTGGTTATAAGACCCTAGGTTCAATTTATATTAACCAACAAAACCCTTTAGACACCGGCCTTTTTGGAATCACCTGCATGTAAGTGAAGTCTCACCCAAGGTATCTATTGGGGCTGCAGCAACCAAGTTTCTTCAGTAGTGAGGGAATGGAAGGTGATCATCTTAATCATTCTTACTTATCCTTCTATGTGCATTATCCTGTACTTGTTCTTCCTTGGTTACTTAGTGAATTTAGTTATATAGTACCATTATATTGTAGTTTGTAACATAAACTATTTACTGTAACATTAATAACTATTGTGTAGTGCTTATGTAGTAGCCAAATGTAGTCAACATGCATAAAGAGAATATTCATGATTAATCACATAAAATACAAGAAGACACAGTAATTAACATGGTTCACCCAACCTTTGGCTATGTCCACAATGGATGACGTCTTTATTATTCTTTGTATAATCATCTTAGGCTTGCGCACTACGCTTACAATAGAGATATCATGATATTTGTCTCTCCATCTTGCCTAGACGCTCTGTAGCACAAGCCTCTCTCTACAACTTCTCCCTAACAATTAGACATAGACTCTTCAATTCTCATTCAATTCTCTTAGACTCTTTACAAACAAAACTAAAACCGAGACCCTGAATAGAATTGAACTCGAGGAGCTCATCAACAAAGAACAAAATAGGAGAATGAGAGAGAACCCCTAATATTCCCAACCCATTAAATATTTATACATGAATTCTAGGGCTCAAAACCCTACCTTTCTTATCCAAAAAACTTGATTCTATCTTATTCTTAGTCATGACAACTCAAGTTAACTTGTTGTTCAGGCTTGCTTTTCCCGCTTTTACGTTTGCATGTTTCTTTTTCACTCTCGATTGTTATTCTTCCTATTGTTGTGCGTCTTTCTGCTTTTAGCATGTCGAATTGCTATCCTTCCTTTTCGATCATTTTATTATCTTGCTTTCTTCTCCTATTTTATTATTTTCTAAGTATACTTTTACTACGCACTTCTGAGCCTGCATGTGCCTTTATTGCACATGTCGCTCCCACCTTGTCTTCTTTCTTCTGTTGTTGCGCATAACCTCCATACTTGGGATTTTCCTGAAAACTCTTCCCAAAATGTTTGTCCAACACTTATAGTACCCAGGCTATCGTACTCTGAAACCTTGAGAGTTTAATCATGTTTACTCCTTTTGTTTGTCTAACAGCCAGTCATGAAAGACCAAGGGTCAATATTATAAAATGTATTTATTATGTTATAACACTCATGCCATCACTCTAAACGCTTCGAACTTCATTCAAACACGCCCTTCCGTTCACTATGATGGCTAGAATCCGAAAGGATTGGATTTAACATTTATTTTTTTAATTCTTACAACACTCAATTCATCGCTATGATAGCTTTGAACTCCATTTGTGTACTCCCATCTCCAACCTCCGACGACCAAACTCCAAAAGGGAGGGATTTTTTATAATAATTCATATATATTTATGTTGGAAATAAAAAGGGAAATTATATTTCCAGAACTTAAAATAATGATAAATAAAATGCCTTGTTAATAACTCCTTCAAGAGTTCAGGACGACTATGTGCAGAGTGTAAATTTAAAACTGGAAAATTTGGCATGGTTAAATCCATGTACTGAAGGGAAAGGAAAAATCCAAGCTACCCCTTTCTCACAGACAAGACTAGAGTTAACCAATTTTAATATAATAATTTCCAACCTTATTATTCATATATTAAGACATTTAAATGGTAAATTTGGGGATTTAGTAGGAGTTATAGACTTTACCATTCATTCAAATTTCTCCAAAAAAATATATAAATACACATTCACATATATCAATTCATGAAAATTATTTATTTAAAGTCTTTTTCCAAAATATCACATTTCTTGGAAATAAAATCCACCATGGTAAAACTATAGTTTTACCAGAAATTACTATCCCCTTCTTTTATGCATTTCTTTGCTATTTTCAACGAAAAATTACTATTTCCAATTCTTTCCCCTTTCGACATTAATTTACTATGTAATTCCTGATAAAAATTCATTTCTTAACATATACTCATGAAACTTAATTAATCACAATGCATTAAATTCTAAATTTCATTTTAATTGCAATTAAGAACTTAAATTTGCATTTCTCATTTTTTTCTTATTATTCATTTTAAAATACTTTACCTCTCTTTGACATTTGGCTTATTCTCTTAATGCCAAACAAGGGTCTGAACTTCCTTCAAATTATGAGTTTAATATATTTTTCAAACCAACAAAGAAGCGAAAGCCAGTCGCCCAACCTTCAAGTTTCTAATAGAAATTTCATTTTCCTAATTACCAAGCTTCTCTATGTGGACATTGGTAGATTGACCTTACTAATACTTGGAATTTGTTCATATATATTACTATAGATGATGATCCAACACTTTATTCATAATTTGAGTGACAACCCATTACTAAAAACTTCGTTTTCCTAATAGAGACACATTGAATACCAACAATAGAATATGTTTTCCAAACTTTATTTTAGATTTCCTAACAATCTATACAATTAGAGTGACAATTATATCATTTGAATAGGACAATAAATTTTGTAATTATCTAGCACAGGAAATCCATAGCATGAAATAAAATTTTCATGAAAATACAATACATAGAAAACACTTATCTGAAGCTTAGAAATGTTTGATTGTACATATATTCCAACAGAGGATGAACACCTTTAGTAACCACTTACACAACTATATCAAAGAACAACACAACAATATTTTGACGTTGTAAAACCCCTACAAGGAAACATCCACGACCCCAACCAACACGACCACTTGGAGAAGTTTTTTTATGCAAAAGATAAATATTACAGAGATATTTTACAAGAGATTTTCTCACAATCGATCATTGACAAATGACCCTCCATGCTCTTTAAATAGAGATCATGGACCAATCGGGTGTTAATCCATAGATCAATGTAGTTGTTAAGATCAAGGAGAATATGAACCTCCAAATCACTCTATGTTGGAAAAATATCACGACCGTCGGATTTTCTAACTACAAATGCATACTAATTCATACTAAAGAAACACACGTTTACCTAACAACTCATTAGACTAAGTAGATGTTAACTAACTCCTATGTTTCTAAATATCCTAACCTCCCCTCTTAAGAACAACCTGGGATGGGATTGAAGGATTTGTAATAGTGACACAATAGGAGAACGAAGGAGGTATTAAAGCCTATCCCCCCTTAATGAGAACTTCTTGAACTCCTAACATGGATTGAAGTTTGGAAAACTTCGCTTTTGTAAGAGACTTTGTAAAAATGTCTACAAATTGATCTTTTGTAGGGAAAAATATCCCTTCAATAACTTGATCATGAATGAGATTTCTGATGAAGTGCATGTGTAGCTCAATGTGTTTGCT
>SNQJ01S0032967.1:0-21777 GCA_010110895.2 Picea sitchensis
AAAAAAAAAAATTGGGAACTTGTATGTACCGTGGTAGTTATGCAGCATGCGTATACATGGGATGCCCAAAGGAAAGTCACATAGATGTTAATAAATGATAAAAAAAAAAAAAATGCGTAATTTCAAGTTGAGTTATAGGTTTGGCTAGTTACCTAACTTCGTTTACCTATATCCAATTGTCTCTAACTGAACATAGATGACTTAAATAGAGAATAAATCCAAGGAGAAAGGTAATGAAGAATGGAAAATGAATGAATAAATTCCTAAGTAAGAAAACCAATGTTGGTTGGACCAACCATGTCTGCAATCCCCTAAAGGTCCCTATTGTTGTTGGTTCTCAAACCTAAAAGCCCTTGTTTCCAGCTATCCGTAAATACTAATTTATCTAACTAGGAGCCCTCTTAGTATCTCCTAATGTATGTTGGTGTATTAGAGGTTGAGATCTACTTTATGTGCAAAAGCTAAAGTGGAGGGATCCAGTGTCCTTTCGACGAAGCAGTGCCACGGCACTGTAGGTGAAATATTAACCTTCAAACTATTGATTTAAATAATAAGATTCTCATTCCTTTGACATTTTGTGTTAATAATGATTAATTCATAGTTGTTGAATACTTATCATTTAGAACACTAATTGAAATGAATTTATATTATATTTGATCAAGCTAACAAGTTAGTTATTGACATGACTACTTTTTCTTGTAGATTTGTATGTGTAAGTTTTTCAGGTTTTAGAAGAAGCAATTGGAAAGGAGCAAGAAGAATTCATTTTTGGAACTACACCGAATGCATGACCACAAGTAAGTTAATCTCTCTCCCTCTTGTGAAAGTTAGTTATTTCTATTAAATTAGTTATAGAATATTTGTTGTTAAATGTTATTGGAATTTGTTTATCTTTTTACAATTATTGATTTGTTTCAGTTTTCCCACAGCTGTAAGGGACCTTCCCCACAAACACAACTGGTGACCATATTGGGGATTCTCCCTAGTGGGCCTGTCTTTGGGGTTTTCATTGTTTACTTGGTTTGTTTCATTTTCTTTTGCCTCAAACTTCTTTCTAGTACTAAGATCAGTAAAATTTAATTTTTTGATTCCTTTGTTTGTTCAGATAAATCTGATTAACTTCCTTCTTATTTCTTTTTGAAATTTGTTTGGTTATATAAGAGTTATTATTTTATAACCTTCGTGTACATGTTGGCGTGGAATTGATCAGACTAGGGTCCTTCTCAGGTTACCAACAAAAGGTACCAAAGTAGTCTAGAGTGTTGGCATTTTTATCTTCCTTGAAGGGAAGAAGTCTCACCCGAAGCGCAACCAAGACGAGAAAGATAGGGAAGGGTAAGAAGAATACTTAGAAAAATCCATATGATCTCAGAATCGTTGTTAGTCCTATGCAATATAGATTAAACCTGGAACTCTTTGAACATTCCTAACCCAGATTAAAGAAAACATAGTTGTGTTTCATTCAAAAAGAATCTATATCCAATTAAGTATATCTGACATAAAGATAATACAGAGAAACATTCAAGATAATCTGAAGCTAAGAAGACACAATAATTTCAAAATTTGGGTCTCTCTTTGTATTAGCATGATATGGTTCTTCTCATTTACATGATTCGACTAAGTTATAGACACAGCTCAGTCATGCCAAAGCTAACAACAAAAATCTATAGTAGTGAGAGATAAGGTTATCTCAGACCCTTGATCTTTCAACATTACAATAGGACAAGACTTTGTTACATCCTTAGTCTGGTTCCGAACCTAGACTCTAGAACTCTATCTAATATTTACCCAAAATGGACAATAACAACATAGAACTCGAACCAACTCAAACAACCATCTGAACCCTTTACAATCATATTCATCCTATATATATAATCCAATTAGGATCTTCAGGTTCGAGACTTCGAATTCTTTCTTTTCTTGTTCTTTTTGTAACTTATTTCTTTAGGTTGGTGTTGTGTTGTCCTTCCAACTGTTTTTTGTTTCTTTATTCATTTCATTGTCCAGCTCCTCTGTGACTTTTGCAACTTTTGTTTACCAAAATTGGGACTGTAGCATTCCTTGTGCAACTTATATCAACAAAAAAAAGGGCCCAACATGCTCCGACCACAATCCTTGACTCGTCCTCGAGTCAAATCCTTAGTTCTTCCGTGGTCTATGGATTAGCATGTTGCTTTCCTTTGTCTTTTGTCTCTTCTTTTCTTCCAATTTTTTCTTGAGTTCTTTCCTTTTCCACTTCTTCAAACGAAGGGCCCAACTCCGGGAGAAATTATAGGGCTCTCTTCCTTACTACTTGGAAATTGGTGACTTTTTCCTGCCACTTTCTGGTAAGGAGTGAAGCTTCAACCAAGAACTGTTGAGTCACGTCTGTAATTCATTCCTTAGGCTTGGACGCGACCAGAGAGTTCCACTCTGAGTCGGTTGTAGCATCTACCTGATGCATCTGTAGATAGGTTGTCTAAATGATAGGTCGAAAATCCCGTAGCTCTTTCTTAGCCACTAATTGTACTTTGAATAAGGCATTTAGCTCATTGTTTGCTTGCTAAATCTTATCGAATTGTTCTTGTTGTTGCAGCGGATCCAGGGTGATGGTAACTTATTTTTTGAGCGAATGGATCTTCGCACGTAAGTCCTATAGATTTTGGTTGTGCCTTGAAATAATACCCATTGAGTCGCTATCTTCTCGAAAGATATGTGTGCATTCTATTGTATGTTTATGCAAGGTTGTTCTTGCATTATTCCCTTCAAGCATGACTCTCTCCATTTTCTCTTGAAGCTTCTGAGGTTGATGTTCTCCTTCACACTAACTTAACCAAAAATGTGCTTCAATATTCTTTGTGTGATTGGCCAGCTCCAACCATGCTACCTAGATTAGCTCGATCTGTTGCGCAGACTCTCCTACTGCACTAGATTTAGGCAATTTTGGTGCTTTCCTTCAGATCATTGTCCAGGTTTTTACAAGATTTTCCTAGACCTTTTCCACTTTTTTCTCTACTTGAATCTTTGTGTACTCCTCCTGCGTCCAGTTTTCTTGCGCGAGGAATGCTTGCTGCTTGCAAAACTCTGCATCTCTTTCATCCTGCTGAATCCTCTGCTCCAGTTGTTCAGTTAAGGCTATGATTATTCCTACCAGGTGGGTTGTTGGAAGTTGTGCAAGATCGTTGGATGAAGGGGTGGCATCCATAGGTACTCGAACTTGCAGTGGTAATCCATTGGCCATCAATTGTGCACAAGGTGTTTCCACCTCTTATTCTCCTGGGGATGGACTTTGAAATTGGTGTGCAAGTCGAGCCTTCAATTCTACTGGGAATTGAAGAAAAGATTTTGTCTTGGCCAGGCAGAGCTGCAGTAGTTCTATACATAGCTATGGGTTCTAGAATATTGGTTCCAGTTTCTCTTGTAAAGAAGTTGCACTATGCCCCGATGTCATTTCAGATTCCTTATGAACCTCTTGTGCTTCTTCCTCTTTCTGTAACCTGGTTTTTGTGGTTCTACTTCTGTGGATGGAATTCTCAACACTGACTTTTGAGAGAGGGCGTTGAGTGCTTGGGGCTTGCGATAGTGGAATAATTTGGCTCTTCATGGAAGAGGGAGTGTTCTATATAGGTACAAATGGAACGACTGACTGACTTGAGATTTCAGGGTTCGGACCAATGAGTTCTGGTACATGCTCTGGTAGGCCAGGGGGGGTCCAACTACATGGGATCGAGTGAAGTGGCTTGGGGTTGGGTGGTCATTTCTTGCGGTGGCGATGGGGGTTGTGGGGGTTATGGGGGTTGTTCAGTGATTATGGTGGTGGATGCAGTGGTATCTTGTTCGGGGTCATCTTGGATATCAATCACTATTTAGGCCACTCCAGTGGTTGCTTGAGTGTGAGGTATGGTCAAGGAAATTGGATGAGGATTCAAAATCTTCACTAGGGAGAGCCCTATCCTAGGTTTCTTATCTAGTGGATCTCCTATGAAATAAGCACCAAGAATTTCATTGTCATCTTTACTTGATAGCATAGCTTGGTCCGGAAGTTGCGGGAACATTGGCAATGTTCTCTTCTTACATTCCATAGGTTGGGTATCCTCTTCTTCCTCCGACTATGTCTGCATCAGGACATTTTTCTTCATCTTTGTTGGGCTAAAGCTTGGCCCTACTCCGTCTTCATGCTCCTTTATCTTCCGAAGCTCTGCAGGTAAAAGATAGTGGATTCCAGACTTGTGTGGATTACGCTTAACTCCAGTCCACGACATGACTTCTTTGTCAAAGTTTTCCTCATCCAAGTAGAATGGGAGAAACATTGAGCAAAAGTCTTCTGGCTTCATATGCCTTGGCCATACGAGAGTGTTGTGGTATTTCAAGCCAAAAGAAATGTTTCAGGTGTTCAGGTTCAACAACTCTTGTGGTATACTCCATTTATGAGTTGCGTCAATCAGTAAGTTGTACCACTTTGAGAAAGAGGCATTGTTGAATTCTTGGTTCTCTTGGTCCACCCTTGAGTGCCAAGGTTCAAATATTTTGGCAAGGCAACCTTTGTCTGCCAATGCCAACTATCTCCCCATGGGTGGATTCCATTTCCACATGGCGAATGCAATTAACAGGTACCCATACATGAATGTTTGTCCTTTCTCCTGAGCTTCCTCACACACTACCAGGAGTTCTTCTAACAGATAGTTTCACCAGTTGAATACAACCTCATTTGTGTAAAAATCAGCTACAGAGAGTGCATTGAGGGTGCATTCAAATTTGTAATAGGACCACATGACCTTGCTCGTGATTATGTAGTAGGTCATCTAAACCGTTTCTGGAATAATTGGTTCAATCTTTGATGTTTGGCCACCTCTCTGTGTGTGGAACTTCTCATAGAGGCTAACCTTGCCTTTATTTTTCCCATGCTTGCTCTACCCTTGGAATTATTTGGTGACATCCTCACCCTTGAGAGCTAAGTTGGTGAGTTGTTGGATATCATCCACATGAATTGGATACCTCTGGTTGATCCATAGACTTCTGTCATGTACTCGTCTAATTAGGAACTTCGTACAATCTGCAACCTCGCCAGTGGTCCCGAAGACCGGTAATTCCCTGAGGTTCATGATTGTAGAGTTGAATAGGTTGATAAATTCAGGCTTGGGGGAAAAATGTATGCCTTTGATGGAATCTGTAGCCAAGTCCCAGAACACATCGATGTTCATCTATGGGAATAACACTTGGTCCACCAAATCGAAGTCCAAGAGATTTACTTTCTATGTCTTCCCTTTGACATCCCCGAAGATATTGCTATGGTGATCATACGGTTCATCTAGGATTTATTCTTTAATAGATGAAATCTAGAATCATGTTTCTCTCGGCATGGTAGCTCTAAAATGTTGATTTTTTGGGTGTATTTGGGTCGGCTTTGAAATAGGAAAATGAAAGGTTGAAGGGTATGTGCAATTGCAGGAAATTCAAAATATAGCTAACAGAAAATGGTGATGTTGCTCAAGGATTTATGGAGTCCTATAACTAGATAAATTGATAATTTCTTTAAGAACTCATAAAAATAATCATGATTAGGACATAAACATGGTTTTAATCTTAGGTGTCTGACGAGACGGGTTACATAGTAGGATCTAGCAATTGATCTTGGCATTTAATGAACGGACTGAAAGGGACGCAGTTGCGCTGAGGTGATTTATACTTTTAATGGTTGAGAAGCATGATAGGGATATCATTGGCATCTGCGTGTATCATGCATTTATGGCTTAACAGAAAGTTGACAGATTATGATGGCTGTCATAAATTGTATGACGGGGCTGGATACGTGTGGCACATGGGCTATGATCGAGCTCAGATCCACCCTCCCTCCAACCACAATGGGGGTCCCCATCATATTAAATGACTCCATTGAATTTAACAGTGGCTCTTTCGATCATGTGCGGCTAAGTAAACATTTTTGTGCAAAAGCAGCACTTATACTGAACCAGAATATATGTTGGGTGCATTAAATTCACACTCCGATGTTTATTAACTAAATTAAATAAATTGCAAAAATTCAAATCTAACTACTATACATGCTTCTTTGGACTAGAGAAACATTCCTTTAGCTAATTCCTGAGAAATATAGGGTTCAGGCGAGCACCATTCACCCATCCTAGATGAAGTATACCATCCAGTTTCACTAGTCTGACTGCGCTAGAGTGTCATATCTCTTCAACTATAAATAGGCCCAACCAATGCATGCACAAATTTCCTGGATGTTTCTGGTATTGATTTTCATAAAGTAGGACCTTATCTTCTTGTGGAAATGTTTTTTCCTTAATATGCCTTTCATGCCAGGCCTTTTTCCTGGCTTTCTCAACTGTCTGATGAAATTCTACTAAAAACCTGGTCTCATCAAGTTCCTGCAACTCCGTAAACCTCTGCACAACTAATTCATCCTCTAACATATGTGTAACTTGTACAATGTAAATACTAGGGTTAATGAATTTTGCAGGTACCAAAACTTCTTTCCCATAGACTAGATGAAATGGAGTATACTTGTGAAGTTTCTTCGTGGTAGTTAGCTAATCCCACAAAATTGTTGGGACTCTATCATCCCAATATCCCCTGTTTGCGAAACATACATTCGTCAAACCTCTTTCCAGAATCTTGTTAAACGCCTCCACTATTCCATTGGATTGTGGATGGTAGGGGCTTCTTTTATGATGTTGGATTAGGAACTATGTCATAATATTTTCTATTGTACTATTGATAAAATGACCACCTTGATCACTAGTCAGACTCCTAGGACATCCAAACCAAGTGATAATTTTTTCAAAGATAAACCTAGTAGTGGTATCAGTCGAACAATCCTGAACAATTGTTGCCTCATCCCATCGTGCTAGGTAATTGGTTGCAGTGATAATATACCTAGCCTTTGAGTGCTTAGTTTTGGGGTTGATCGGTCCAATAAAATCAATCACCCACTTCTCAAATGCTTGTAGAGATCGAACTAGATGAAGAAGCAATTTGTCTCGAAATGATGGCTTACCTACTCCCTAACAGACGTCGCAAGGTCTATCATATTCCTTCGCATATTTGAAGAGCATGGCCCACCATAATCTATCTTGGAGGACTTTCTTTGTAGTGGCCTTTCCTCTGACATGGCCTCCCACAACTCCATTGTTGCACTCCCACGTGATGTATTGTCTTTTATGATCCAAAACACACCTCCTGAGGATACTGTCTAGGCCCAACTTATACAATTTCCTTGTGATAAATTGGTAGTTCGTTGATCGAACCACCATATAGCATTTTTTTGTTGCGGAGTACATTTCTGGGCAGGGCCCTGTCCTCAGGAAAACTATTATGTCTTCCCGGTATTATGGTACGGCCTCAACTCGAAATAGATCTGCATATGGGAGCGAATCATTGATTGCTCTGCCACTCTCCCCTGACTCAAATATGGACAAGTGATCAGGACCCACATTGCATCTTCCAGGTTTGATGATCACCTCAAATGAAAATTATTTAAACAGTAAAAACCATCGATAAATTCTTCCTTCCAAGACAAGCTTGTTAACTAGATATTTTAACGTGGAATGATCAATAAAGAATTTAAAATGAGAGCCTAACAAGTAATGTATAAACTTATGTAGAGAATAAATCATAGCCAAACCCTCCCTTTCTGTGGTTTTATAGTTGCGTTCATCTTTCGATAGCTTCCTACTAGACAAATAGATGGGGTGATCCATATTTCCATCTCCTGGTTGTGCTAAGATGGATCCTAGGGAAATACCTGATGCATCCACGTGCACATGAATTTCATTTTCCCAATTTGGAAATATCAAAATAGGTGATGTGTTGAGCTTTTCCTTAAGGATGTCAAATGCTCGATCACACTCTAGTGTCAATTGGAACAATTCAGACTTCTTTAGTATATTTTCCAGGGGTGCAGTAATATTCGCATACCTTCTGTTGAACTTGTGATAATACCCTATGTGACCCAGCATTGAGTGCAATTGTTTAGTGCTCGTAGGAGGTGGCATATTCAAAATGACCACAACTTTGGATGGGTCTACCAACACTCCTTCTCGGCATACTATGTGGCCTAACAGATTGCCATGTGGCACACAAAAGATACACTTTCTGAGGTTTAAGGATATATGTGGTTCCCTACACCGATCAAACATCAATCGTAGTAGTGCTACATGTTCTTTCAGCAGATTGTACACCATCAGTCATCCATATAAACTTCTATAAATTTGTGAATAAGTTCTTGGAAGGCTGCTATTACAATCCGAGAAAAAACTGTAGGGGCATTCTTTAGACCGAAGGGAATCACATTATATGTAAATGACCCCCATTCTGTTATGAATGTGGTATTATTTTTTTCTTCTTCAGTAATTATCACTTGGTGATACCCCGAAAATCCATCCGTAAATGAGTAAGACTCTTTCCCCGCAACCTATTCTATCACCTCATCAGTAAAAGGTGTGGTAAAATGTTCATGCACATAGGAAGAATTAATGCTTTTGTAGTCTACATAGACTCTAATGTCCTCTATACCTTTCTTTCTTTGGATGACTATGGGGCTAACCCACTCTGCTTCTTCAACTGGATAAATAAGTCCGGCCTCAAACATCTTGTCTATTTTCCTCTTAACCTTCTATTTCACCCTTGGGCTAAGACGATATGCTCTATGCCTTACAAGTTTTGATCTTGGTTTTAGTTCAATTTTCATCTCTCCCTTAGTGAATTTTATCCCTTTTAGCTCTGAGAATGTCTTTGGAAATAAGTCCTCATACTCCCACAATAGGCTATGTATTTCCTGGCTAGTTTTCTCATCCTAGTAATCTCCTACTACAGCTATCTTGGGTTGCTCGGTAGTTCCTATGTTGAATTTTCACAACTTCAATGGATGGTTATAAGAACTATTAGTCAGATCGGGTAGCATGTTCTGTATTTCTCTACTTTCTTTTATTTCCTTAATGGATAAATTTCTTAGTTCTTCTAGATCATCAGGGTTTTCCAAATCCTTCTCGATTTTATAGCATTTTATGGGTGTCTTGTCTGTGTCTAATTGAAGGTTAGACTGAAGCACTTGAATATGATTGGCACATACCACTGGGTCTGATTTCCATTTACAAACATCAATAAAAAGTATTTCTTTAATTCTTTGTAGGACTATCTTAAGTTCAGGGTACTTGTAAAAGAGAATTCCTTGCAAAATTGGTCTGCTAAAGTTTTCCAACTGCTAGTCTACCTTCTATTCTCTTCATGAATGTACCAGGATTTCGGGATCGGACCTAGTGAATGGGGAAATACTTGAACCCACAAGTGAGATGGTACTTCCACAAATTTCCATTGTCTTACGTATTGTTCGATATGTGTTTTAGGATCATATTGTCCATTGAATAGTTGCGCAACTTGAAAATCCATCCTCATCTTTGATTTTAGTTGCTCCTTATATTGAAATCTACATTGGATAGCATGCTTCACATCCTCCCAATTCCTAATTACTCCTTTGTGACTATACCACCACCTAGAAGGGGTGTCTTCTATGGGTAAGTCCAAAACTAAGATCCTTTAATTTTTTGCTATCTTTTCTCCCATGCTAACCAGAAAACTGCCAAGGTCTAAGGTACCATTGTATGTCGGTTGTTCTATGACCTCGATTCCAACCCATATCATTTCTCTGATAGTTGTGCATCATCTTAAAAATATTTCATATGCACCCTATTGCCAACTGTCAAATGCTATTTCTAAGTCTCCATCCACCTATTGTATGTTCCTCCAACTTACTGATTCATCAGTTGTAGGATTGATGTAGTTTTTTCTCGTTCCTACTGTTATGGCATATAACTGATCTAGATCCTCTCCTTCCATATTTTTATTTGTTGTCTCCATGTATCGAGGGCCTACATATAGATCCAAGGGTTGAACTACTTTTATTTCATCTGCTTCAAATGTCATAGTATCCTTCTTCAGTTCAATAACAACATAGTTATTATAAGCTCAATCAATACCAAGTAGTGCAGGATAAGGGTCCTTATCCCCTATGATTTCGATCACCTCAAAATAAGCTACAATCTTTACTCCCGCAACATCTATCTCCACATTCTCGAGCCTTCCTACTGGGAAAATACAATATTGATTGGTCATTCGCAATTGGATTGGGAATATGTCAACTAGGGTTTTCCTAAAGCTTCCCAAGTCTTTTTAGGCAATATGTTAACATTAGATCCTAGAACAAACATAACATCCTTAATCTCAAACTCGTTTAGTTGGGCTGCTAGTCTAAACTCTTTCCTAGTACGTATTTTCCTTCTTTGCACTCTCTAAGTATTCTTCTCAGGAATATTAGTCATCATTCTAGCTTTTGGGGATTCCTCCATTCCTAGGACTAGATACAGGGCATTGTGCAACTTCTCTGTCAGTTGGTCACTCCTAAGAATATCAAAAAATAACTGAAACCAAAGTTTGACTACATTTTGTGACTGCTCAGGTTGTCTCATCGGGATTACGGGGTTTCAAGGTGCAGGGGGTGAGGTAGGGAATTGTGCAATCTTAGGATAAATGGTGGGCTGAGGGGGGTTTTATTGTATTTCAGGGGAAGGAATACTCTAGAATACTTCTATTGAATCTTTAAAGAATAGATTTTGTTTTAGAGGGTCATACCTGTCCTCCTTGGGCGCTGCTTTTTGGATCTTAGGAAAATTATCAGCATCTGTTCCTGTCTTTTATCCTCCGCGAGTAATAGTATTAATATTGGGTATTTTTCCCTTGAATTCCCTCTTTATCTTTGATCCAATCAAGTTGTCTCACCGTTGACGTACCCAATCTTCCCATTTCGCAATTAGATCTATTTAGTCTTCAGTTGTGTGTCCATTGGTTTTGTAGTGAGAGAACCATGGTCGTTTCGATTGAGGACAATCCCTAGCCATGTGACCTTGATCATCACAATTGTAGAATCTATTTGTTCCTCTTCCCTCGGTTCTTCCTCCTCTAAAGTATCCTTCAGCCCCACCTCCTCGACCTCTTCCCAGTCCTTGAGGGGTTTCATTCTCCCTTAATGATGTTCGATCCAATCTATCTACAAGTGCATCCAGTGCTCTACATTGATTTGTATCCTACGTGGTAGATGCATAGAACTCACAATGTACGATATTTGGTATGGTAGAATAATTATGAATAATAGGGCACTACCTTGGCGCATGCCCATGAGTTTGGCAGATCTCGCAATACTCATCCGACTGCGATGCCTGATTTCCTGGAAAGGCATGAAACACTAGGTTTGGGGTATGGAATGGTAAATTCACAAATACTTGCATAGCTCCTCTTGTGGGTCCTCGTGAGGGTCTCATCAGATTGTGAGGAGGTCCCATTCCCCTCATACATTGACATTCATTCGCCAGATGCCCCTCTATGTAACATCCGGTACAACATACTTGAGTTCATCCTGGTCTGGGTGTTACACATTATTTTCATCACCCTTATAATCGTTAATGATGTAAACCTATCTATTGTCTTCAGAGGGATCAGTGGCCTGAATTCCTGAGGAAAGAAGGGAGAAGAAATTTACCTGGGAGATGAAATAATATTTTCCTTTATGAAAACCCTAGTAAGGAGGATCGTTGCACCCTGTCCAGTTCTATGGGTGCGACGATTCCATATCGTCGCATGTTGTACTAAACTTGGCCTGCGACTTCATCACACTCTGCTTAGTTATAAGGGTGGGACTATTTTTGTACATGGGAAAAACAAGCATCTTCTCGGTGCTTCTAGAAGGAGAAGATTCTATGGTGAGGTGGCCTCCAATCGGTTTAGATCTTACTCGCTTTTCTGATTTAGTGGGATCATGCTAACCTCCTCACCTTATCCTATTCATATTATAAAAGGAGAGGAGCTCTCATGGATAAAGTTATTTGTTTTTTATCTTGGGAAATTAGCTTGGAAAAGTTGGCTATATCTTGATTGAATAGTAATTGTGAGTAGCTATCAGATCTACAGTCACAGAATCCATGGATCAGAAGTGTGTGGGAAGCAAGGGACTATGGGAAGGGACCTTACAACATCAAGGCCTCAGTTGTATTCTCCTTTTCATATTTTTAATACAATAATATATTTATTTCCCATAAAATTGTCTTTATTTTATTGTATGACTCCTTGATCACATGCATAGGTTTTGTTGAGTATATGTTGTTGCTTTCACTTCGTTGGCTTGTGTCTTTTTACAAGTTCAGCATCCCATAAGCCTTGGAATGGAGCGAGGATGACACTAGAAAGGAAAAATGACATTTAAAAGGTATGTCATTTATCTCTTGTTAGTTAGTATGCTTGATGATTAAAACTTAGGGGAAGTTTTATATTTTGTCTTGTTTTGTTCTAGTTTCGGGGTGAAACTAGCGAGATCTGTTTGTGTCCACACTTACTGATTTTTTTGATAACACTAGGTATCATCAATTCTTGAATGTTCTCTATCATTGTTGATATTTTTCCTTGTATTTGTGCAAAATTTGCATCCGCTAGGGCTCTGGTCACCCTTAGGCTCCTCGGATATCCTACCATGGCTTCAACCTTCATTGATTGTTCCAAGGCAACTGTCAAGGTGTCTATCCATTGTTGTGTTAATGGAATTCATGTCAAAGGTAGAAATCCTTGTATATATCACTCTCTCTGGTGATCTTCATGAATTGGATGTGCTAGCCTCCCAATAGCATCCTTAAACTTCTGACTATATTCCCAGGCTGATTCACCTTCCCTCTATTGAATTTCGCGCAACTCAGACAGAGCTTCTTGTTTTGACTGGGGTAGCTTAAACTCTACTATGAATTTTACCCAAACTTGACCAAGTGTGAACGCGTGTCCTTGCGCTCTTGGATCAATAGCCTTCATGTACCATTTTAGAGCATGACCTCTCAAGGTAGTTTGGAATTCAACCAATTTATTTGCATCTAGAGTCCCTCTGGATCTCCAAATTGCTTCACACAGAAACCAATGCTGCTCAACATCCTCATCTCCTTTACCCAAAAATTATGGGTGTCGAGTGATCGAGCCTTCTGAGTTTCCATCGATTACTGATCTTAATGCTCCTATCAAAGTAAATCCTAATGGCCATGGTTGCAATATACCAAGGTATCCCAATATCCTCCCAGTATTCATGCTCACCGGCTGTGATTGACTAACTGACTGAATTGAAATAGGAATAGCATAAGATGGTAGTATAGAATTTACCACTAGTATAGAAGACACTTGGGGGACAAGTGATTTGGGGTTGGTTCCACTGGCTTCTGGGCGGGTTTATTTGATCTGGGGGGTCTTGTTTTCATCCTCTATAGCTGTCACTTTGGTCGAATTCCCGATCTTTCCTGGTATAGGGGCTGAATATTCTCTTTCTTATGCAAGATCTATGTCGGCTTGATATTCCCTTGCTTCTACACATTCTTATCCTTGTCCACCCTCTTGGGGAATCCTTTCTCTCTATGCTTCTCTCTAATTTAGTGTTTGACTGGCCAGTCTTCCCTGTCTTCTCATCTTCCTCAACTCTTCCTTCTTTCCTTCATCGACTTCTCCTGGTCTGAGTTCTTTTCTCAACACCTCGGGCTGCTTTATTTCTTTCTTTATCTTACCGCACCACCACTTCTCAACTATGGTGGCTCTTTTCAAGGCTTGCTCATTCCTTGCATCCATTTCTTGTTTCTCCCCAATTTATCAAAGAACCCTCTCCCCTTTCTCAGGCCATGATCCCACCCCAAGCGTGGGTGTTTATGTTGTCATCTCAGTCGGGGAGGTAGTCAACAACCCCTCCTCTATCAAGAATACCTTAATCCACAGGAAAATTTATCTCAATAGAATTCCCCATGCGTACTTCCTGAAATCCATTTATGCCCTTGGAAAGGACTGGTGTTTCTCAGTTGCAAACTCAATAATGTATCCTTCCAGAGCTGTATTGACCCAGAAACCAACTGCTCGCATGATCAAGCGATCCAACCGATGAAACACTACAATATTTTATGTATCCCAAGTACAGGTCTTCTTGACTCATTCTTGGAATTCCAGAGCTTCTTGGAGCCTATATATCCAATGGAATAGTTCTTCCGAAAATTTAACCCAGAATATCTCATACTAGTCGCTTGATCTTTCTGAGTAAAAGACAACCTCTCTTGTACCTTTCAAATATTTACCTTGCAACTACGCTTATTTCCATATGAAGGCATCGCAATTTCTCTCCCACCATTGGTGAATATTCGATCCGTGGATCCGTGGAAGAATTCTCCCTACAGGTTCCCTTATGAAGCAGGTCTCGGCAACAGAACCATTTTGTTGGCGCGGAATTGATCAGACTAGGGTCCTTCTCAGGTTACTAACAAAAAGTACCGAATTAATCTAGAGTGTTGGAATTTTCATCTTCCTTGAAGGGAAGAAGTCTCACCCAAAGTGCAACCAAGAAGAGGAAGATAGGGAAGGGTAAGAATAATACTTAGAAAAATCCATACGATCTCAGGATCATTGTTAGTCCTGTGCAAGATAGATTAAACCCAAAACTATTTGAACATTCTTAATCCAAATTAAAGAAAACAAAGTTGCGTTTCATTCATAAAGAATCTATATCCAATTAAGTATATCAGACATAAAACTAATATGGAGCAACATTTAAGATAATCTGAAGCTAAGCAGACACAATAATTTCAAAATTTGGGTCTCTCTTTGTATTAGCATCATATGGCTCTTCTCATTTACATGATTCGGCTAAGTTACAAACACAACTCTGTCATGCCAAAGCTAACATAAAAAATCGATACTAGTGATAGAAAAGGTTATCCCAAACACTTTCTCTTTCAACATTACAACAGGACATGACTATGTTATAGCCTTGGTCTGGTTCCGAACCCAGACTCTAGAACTCTAGCTAACATTTACTCAAAAATGAACAATAACAACACAGAACTCGAACCAACTACAACAACCATCTAAGCCCTTTAAAATCATATTCATCCCGTATATATAAGCCAATTGGGATCTTCGGGTTTGAGACTTCAAATGATTTATTTTCTTGTTCTTTTTTTAACTTCTTTCTTCAGGTTGGTGTTGTGTTGTCCTTCAAACTGCTTTTGGTTTCTTTCTTCATTCTGTTGTCCAACTCCTTTGTGACTTGTGCAAGTTCTGTTTACCAAAATTGGGACTATAGCATTCCTTTCGCAACTTCTATCAACAAAACGAAGGGCCCAACAGTACATACACATTCTCTAGTTAAGACGGTCGCGTACATACACAGGATGCCTTGGGGAAAGGAACATACATATCTACAGGAGACATTTTTTACAACTTTTTATGTTTGCTAGGTGTTGGATTGGGTGTCTGGAGTCTCTTTAGGGGTTTTGGGACTCTATTTGTGCAATTGTTTCAATTTAGAAGTTAATTATTTAGGTTCTTAATAAAGACAAACAAACAAATCTTGCATTTTTGTGTTTGTTGTTTCAAGCTTATAGAAGTGGTTTTGGAAGTAATTTCTCAGATTTTTTTTGGCTGCGATAGTGTTTGTTTGTTTTCCTTAATAGTTCTTTATAAGTCTGAGAATTTTGTTCCACTTCTTTCTTTGTTTATTTCTTGTTTGCTTTGAGAAGAACATTTGTTTGAAGTTTTCTCTTTTATCCTTTTCTTTTAAAACAAGAAAAATGAAATAAATTTAGAAAGTGTGCTTCCTGTATTTCTTTTTAGTCTTTACTACTCTTTTCACTAAGAAGGAAAACTCTTTGAAGTGTACTTTTTGTATAAGTGATTTTGGTTTCAAAATACATTTTGCATTCCTTAAAGGCTTCCATTTTTGAAAAATTTAGTTATGGTTTTGATGAAAAGGATAGTGTAGTTCTTTTCAGTTTATTTGCATTAAAGAAATCTGAATCAATAGTGCTTTGCCTCTGAAGAAATTATTTTCATTCTTGCATATTGTTGAAAAGTAAAGAGCTTGATTTGTTTTTTCTGAAGCGTTATTTTTTACACTACTTTCAGTGAAGGATAAGCTTATTATATAACAATGTTCTTATAAATGTCTTGTTTCTTTTTGTTGTGTCTCTTAAGAGATCACTCAATTGCCTTTTTTCCCTATGTGAGTAAAAAACAATCCCTTAAAATGAACAATTAACTAAAATTAACTAGACTTTTTGTTTTAGGTTCAACAAACTAGTTTAAGCTAGAGCATTGGACTAGGTTGAAGAGTATACTCTCTAAGGAAATTAAAGAAACTAAGGGGTATGATATAGGGAGAGTTAAAATCCAACTATCATATAGATGTGTCTGAGAAAATCTTCTCACAAAAGAGAAAAACATGACATCACGTGAGGAAGAGCCAAGGAGATAACCCCTCTAAAGCTTGACCGAACATTTCAAAGAGAACATATTTTGGGGGTTTCATTAGTGCCCATACCTCCCTAAGAGGCAGAAATTTTGAGGATTCGGGATCTGTTATCCTACCCATATGTTCACTCTCTATGGTCTACTATTCACCCGGATGCTAACTGTGATTTGGTAGCCTTAATTTCATTTCCTAGGTTCCTCAGAGGTGACTACAGAGGTTTCCCATGGTACTTGGGGTAGATGTCGCATCACACTTTTCAGTACCCCTAGAGTGTGCCCCATAAAGCATGGGTACTTGAAATGGGTAGGGCTAGTGTAATGCCCCTAGGCCGAACCCCAATTGTAAATATGTTTTATAAGCTGGTAAGCTAGGATATTATAGATCAAAGTACCTATGTGGATATTAGGCTAGAGAGGTTGGATTGGATAAAAGATCAGTGTGCCTATTAATGTAATACGTAAACACTCATATTTTAATAAATTACATCATTGTTTCCAACCTTCCACACAAAAAGATATGGGGGACAAAACTCCACTAGGATTGGAAAGGGGTATAAGAGTCTAAGAAGGGGATAAGCTTGAGGGCTTAATACCAGAGGAATATTATATTATTATTCCTAAAGTCTAAAGTATGGATATAAATTTATGTTATCCTAAGTTCTTGGGGGAGGGGAACAAATCACAAGTGGGAAAAAATGATTCCCTTGGTTGCCATGTGTCTTAAAGAACACATGCATATATGTATTTGGGGATATAGTGTAATTCCCCGTATTCTGGTTATTATTCATTCATGATTCTTAAAATTTTAGGGAGGGATCCATGCTACCATCCGTATGGGTACCTGATTCTGTTTTCGGTCAGAGAGTCGGGTTGTCAAGCCCATAGTTGAAGAAGCGGGTTGTAAGGCATGTAGGCATTTATCTCTAGGTGAGCGATTTGCTATGTTGAGGAAGCGGGTTTTTAGGCTGTGAGAATTCACTTGAGATGAGAGAACTACTAGGAATTAATTCCCAAGGTGCCAAGTTGTAGCTACAAGGCTCTGAGACTCCCTATCCAACCTGTTGATGAAGCCCCTGAAGGGAAGTGGGGTAGCTGAGGGACTGTTGAGTAGAGAAGGGGCACACTTCCTCGGATGGGGCATGCATGTGGAAGATGAGGGACTGTAGGCTAGTTTCTAGAGGCCAAGCTATTGCTATAGAGATTTGAGACTTCCTGTCTAGCTTGTTGTTGAAGCCCTAAAAGGGAAGTGGGAAGTCAAGGGACTGATGAGAAGAGAAGGGGCACACTTCTTGGGGTGGGACAGGCATGTGGGGAATGAGAGGCTGTAGGTTGGTTTCTAAGGTAGGCACCTGAGTTTGAGAATTGTTGTTGTTTTTCAGACCTTAGATTGGCTTAGGACTTCTTTTGCCTGGGTAGATTTTAGCCCCAGCTCGGGGGTGACCCACTACTGATATTATGAGCAGTGTGGTGTTTGGATGGGAGGAACGTGGAAGGTTTCCACGTAGTTGGTGTTTAATTCACTAAAGATAAGTGTATTTATGTGTTTGTGCAATTGCTATGTTATGAATTATGATGTTCTATTATGGAATTTATATTATCTATATGTATAAATTATTATTGTTGTATGTTGGTATTATTTTGCTTAACTTTGTTCATATGCAAAGAGTATCATTATATCTAATGGTATCAAAATGGTAAAAGAGTGATTTTTTCATGGCATGGCCCAGCCTGGGTGGCTGGGTACATTACAAAGGAGAAATTTTGTTGAGTTGTTGGTAACAGGTACGTTACAAAGTGGTATCATAGCTCCAGTTTTCAAAACTAAGCCTGCATGGACCCAATTAACATAGAACATAACTGAAATTGCAAAACTTTAGTTGCAGAGGATGTATGCAACTTATATGCTAAAAATATTCTTATGAAATTGGGAAAATTTTCACAGGGAACTTGAAATATTTGAACCTGGGAGTGAGAAATAATCATTTTTTATCATCAAATTGGGAAAAATCGGGTCTTTATATAAATGAATTGTGAGTTATAGTGCGTCCATGGTGGAAATTGGAAGCAACTAGGTGAAATTGGGCAAAAGACCAAATTTTTGTTGTTAAATTCATGGGGAATTTGAGAAATGTGTTCCAAGCATTAGATATTCTCAAGTTATAATCCCTATATAAGAAAATTCAGACATGTAATGGGTCGAATCTCAAGTTACAGTAAGGCGATGGAAGATTGAGCTAAATTGGACAAAAGCCCCAAATTCTACAGTTGAATTATGGAAAATTCAATGGGAAAGATGACGAAATTTGTATGTGGATGATGAATTGGTTTTCATATGGTTGAATTTGTCCATATGAAGCTTAATCACAACATTTAATGGTGGCCCAAAATAAATTAGGAATTTGGGCAATCTTGGGTAATTGTGAGAATTTTCAAAATTAGGCGAAATTGGAAAATTTTCAATATATTTCCGTATGTTGATGTCAGCATGACGTGGGGGGCACGTGTTAGTTGACATGGAAGAAGGTTTACATGTACTACCACAATGGAGGACGCATGGTGGCAATGGGTGCCGGGTGGCAGGTGATGAGGAGCCATGTGGCAGACCAACTATCAGTTCCATGAAACTACGATATGATCTTGGAAAAATGTCTAAGTGTCGGGACTTCTCGGACGGACTCATGAAAGGAAGGTTACAATATTGTGAGTATGCGAGTCCACGATCTTGGAAAAATGTCTGAGTGTTTGGACTTCTCGGATGGACTCATGAAAGGAAATTTACAAGATTGTGAGTCCACGAGTCCACGAAGATGGGAAAATGTCTAAGTGTTGGGATTTCTCGAATGGACTCATGAAAGGAAGGTTACAAGACTGTGAGTCTGTGATTCCGCGAAGATGAAAAAATGTCTAAGTGTTGGGAATTATTAGATGGACTCATGAAAGGAAGGTTACAATATTGTTATTCAGTGAGTCTGGGAGTCCGCGAAGATGGAAAAATGGCTAAGTGTTGGGACTTCTCAGATGGATTTATGGAAGGAAGATTACAAGTTTATGAATCCACAAGTCCATGAGTCTGTGAGTCCATGAAGGAATAATAAGATAAGTGTTGATAGTGGGTTCATGGAAGGTATGAAGAAGAGATATGAATAGAGTCATGGTGAATCCATTAAGGCAGATCAACGACGAAGATATAATAAAGAAGTGATTGGACGATTGTTGAGCATTGTTACTATGTTGCATGTGTTAATGAATATTCCTTCACTGTTTCACCACCATAATTTTCAGCTTGGAGCTCATATGGGGGTGAAAATTTGCCAGTGTCTAGAATATGTTTATGAAGGAACCCAGGTGGGTTCCTACCAAAACTCCAAATGGTCATGTGCAAGGATGCCTATGCACAGTTAATACTTGCACCTGGATGAGGGGTGAGCAGAAGGAATTAATGGGTAATATTCAAATGACTATAACTTCCTGCTCAAAACTTAGAATTGAGCAAGAAAGTAGTCATTTGAAAGGTATTGGACTGAAGAATCCATGTAATCACCTAGAATTGTTAGATAAGCAACATAATTCATAGAAATTAGGAAAGAAAATTTATGGTGACTATAAAAGGGAAAATTTGTGCATATGTCACCAAAACTATATGATTGCTTTAACCATAATTTTTATAATTTTTATCTTATATAATAAATGTGATGCAAGCAAAGATTAAGGTTGATGAGAAAACTCACCAAATTATCTTTAGAAAAGTGGTATTTTTAGGTATGAGGAACATGGAAAGGTCAGTTCTTCAAATTTCTTGAAGAAGCTACCAGTTGGAAATGGCTATACTCTGCGAGTAAGATAGAATATTTTTATTGGAACTATAATTTGGATATGACTTCAGGATGAAAAATATGCATACCAATTGGGGAATGTTGAGTAATAGAGAGATCATCTATGTTTCATGATAAATCACAAGTAATGGGTATGCATGGAATTGTGACCATGGAAGTGCAAAGAGATGGTTTTCATAACAGATGAGAGGATTGGAATTTGGTTACAAATAAGTAGAGGTTCTCAAGGCAAGAGTGATATAACAAGAATCTCTCACAGGATGATCAAGAAACAAGAAGGAATAATGTTGAGACATGAGTCTAGGTGTGGCCATGAAGGCTTGAGAATCCAAGAAGAGAAAAATTTTGTGTAAAGACAATTACTACAAGAAATCCATTGATTATAATTAGAGTGGAATCGGGGAATAAGAGGGAAACATTTACTGGTTGAAATAGTGAGGATCCATTCACTATAAGGGGTGTCAAGGTATAGATAAAGTAGTACATTGTGGGAAGAATTTTTCTAAAAATATTTATATGTCAAGATGTTATTTTATGATAAAGAAATACAAAGGGTATACTTCGAGATAAAGGAAAATTTTCCAAGGACCATCCATACAGTTGTGGAGGTAGTACCTCCATTATTGTCATCATAATAGTTGAGTGGAAGCATGGTATGAATGTTAGAACTTCAGGGGTGAAGTAATGAAAATATTGAATGCTAAAGAAATTCCAGTAGAATCATAAGCAATGCATCATGTGTAGATTGCTTTTGGAGGTATATAGCCATACTTTTGGGGAAGGCATTACATAAATCTCATGGAATTCCAAAATTTGATAAAATTCAAGAGTAACTGAAGGCTAGTGAAAAAGGATATCACTAGGTGGATTCTAAGTTATTTGAGTCTGTTGTAGCACTCAAGAACTATGAAAACAATGAAGAGGAATGTTGATTACATTCCAAAGGTGTTGAGTGCATTTCCAAGGTACATTGGGAAGACAAGTCAACGAGACCCGAGAATGAAGGTGATTTCCTAAAGGGATAGAAAATAACAATTATATTCTTGGTTTAGAATGAAAAATAGATGGTACCAAAAAATATTCCATCTCAAGAGGAAAATAACCATGGGGTAACAGTTTGGGGTTGGAAGTATCACTGAAAAGGTGATGACAAGTAAAATCAGTGTCAACTACTTCCATTCAATATCTATGAGACTGGGAATGAAGATAGTGGGTAGCATTGCAATATGCTAGAAATTGAATATGAAAGTCAAGTTGAAATCAAACGGAATAGGAAATGAGAAGAGAATGGTGCAAGAAACTACAAGGGCTAATACGTTTCAATCAAAGGAAGGTTGAACCAGTTCGGTCCAAAGGAGTAAATAGAAGTTGAAGATATAAAATCTATATGAGAGCATGGCTAGAAATGTAATTTGGTCATGCATGTGTTTGTTCAAATGGATCTAGGAAATAATTAAGGTTGAAGTTAATATCAACATATTATATGGATGAAAATATAAACTGATCAAAAGAGGTTTTGATGGAAAGTGCTCAGTAAGAAAACAAAAGGATACATGAATCTGGGAAGAATTGATGTCTTCTAGGAACAACAAGGAAAAGTGGTACAGGAAGAAAGAAGTTGTTGCAATTATTGTAGCAACAA